>APFE030566944.1:64440-94195 GCA_000404065.3 Pinus taeda | reverse complement strand
AAAATAAATAATAGTTATAAATTTGATTGAAAATTTAGAACCTTTAATCTTGTATTTACATCTACAACCATTAATAATGTAGATAAACACATTATCCAACTCGAATAGATTAACTAATTTAAATAAATAAATACTTGCATAAAGCAGTTCGAGCTACAAAGTACATAATTTTGTATATTTCTGTACATTACAAAATTAATTGTTTTGGTAGTGTTTGTTTAGGAATAATAGTTGTGGGATCTACGTACATTTTAGGTTTAACATAAAGATATGATTGTTGAATGTTTTAAGTGTAATTACCGTATATAAATCGTTAAAAAATATTTTGTTTTTAAGAAAATTATAACATTATTTAGGGAAGAAAAAATAACTCGACTATAATTTAATAGTCATTTTGTTATCGTAGTATAACGTACATAATTTATAATAAAAATATTAAATTGATGGTAAAATTTAATGATTCTCACAAACATAATGTACCAATAATTTTTTACTTGAAATTGTTAAGATGTAAGCCTTTTTTAAAACCTATGAAAGTATTTTTCAAAACGTTTAATTTCCACCTCCGCAACATTTCAATTGAGAAAATGAATTATACCTTAGCAAATATTTATATAAATTTAGAAAGTTGATTTAATATAAAATTTATATTATGTTAGCTTTGTGGTGAAAACCAAATATAGAGAGATAAATTGATATTATAAGTAATGATTTACAAGTTGTAGAGCTACATCATCTATCTATATATTTCTCAATGTATATATTATATTTGATTACACATATTTCTATTCAAGATTAACTATTTTATGGTCTAAAGAATTTGATAGCTTATTAAAATATTTAAACCATGAATTCGATATAAAAATTTGAGTTTAGTGACTTTTGTTGACAACAAACAAATGGTAGGGCATACCTAGCAATTAGATAGAGAAAAAAAATATGATGCATCCAATAGAAATACAAAGAGAACCTATACTTGAATTATCATTTGATCATACTCCACATTATCCATGATTTATGATATCACAAATGCCCCTGATAGCAAATATTTTGCATCTTTGGATAAATTAGCTACTATGGTATTATGTTCATAGAGCATATTTGTAGAAGATAAATATTCAAAGGATGGAATTACTTCTTTAAGTTCTTTAGGTTTGTATATAAGTATACATTTTCAATAGACACCTTGTTATTGGCCTAATTGATAACAAGTTTGGAGTCTCCCAACATGAAAATTTTTAATAGTTTTTAGTCGAGCAATTGTGATTATTTTTTTAATGCTATAAAATCTTGGCACTTATCTGTTCCACACCTAGAAGTGTATCTAACTTTAATGGAGAGAGGATGAGAAATATAGACAACCAATTTGACCCCACATCTTGGAAAATGTCCCTGTGAAGCACCATCAGGAACGCCCAAGGAATGACATGATCAAGAGGTGGATCACAAGTATTGTTAAAACAAAAGATAGTAGATTTACTAACCCAACATATACTATTTATAAGTATACATGGAAATCCTTTAAAACAGTTAGTGACTTGATTGTGTTTCCGTCACTTTAGGCATTTTTATAGTGTGGATTGATGCCATGAGGCCTTGATGTATAGATATTTCATCACCTTTCCACATACCTACATTATTTATTGACAAATAATAAAGAGATGTGAGAAGATTTCATCTAAATATTTCCACAATCTACAACAACTAAAGCCCACCCAATCGTGTTTCTACACATTTTCCCAAGTGAGCATCTTATTATTAATGGCTAACAAAAAGTGATTTTGGATTTAACGAGAAGATGAAACATCCTAAAAGGGATCGACAACCATTTTTTTTACCCCTATGAAAAATAATTTAGAAAATGAGTGATGGTCAAGTATTGTATGAAGTATTCATTTCCATAGTTCTTTGATGATCTGTTTTTGTATGATTAGTTTTTCTCTGCTAATAGAAATTACATATTTCTAAACATATGCTTGTTTATTGCCTCTTGTGATGAGGTTTCATTAATTGTTTGTGCATACAATAAGGTAAATTTCCTTAAGTTTTAACATGACATTCATGAGAAAAATAACTTCAAAACAAATATTGAACAATAGACATTCAAAGTATAGCAAATCATTAAAGAGACACTTTAGCACAATGTTTTGATGCAAGAGTTCACCCCTCTTAGGCTACATCTCCTTGGTCCAGCTTCCATGGCTTGGGCCTTTGTATTAGCTCAATGTGGAAGAATGTTGTTTTACAAAGCTCTATGGCTCTCGATACCTGCACCAATGTGTTAAGAATGCTCAAATTAACCAAGAACACCTCTTCTTGAGCTCATTTTGGTCAAAAATTGACTTCTCTATGGCTCAGTCATTCTTTTCCTACATTTTCTCCTCTAATTCTGGAATATCTCCAGTTAGCCCCGCTAAGTGTAGAGGTAGGCCGGAATTTGGGGTTGCCGCCAAAATCACCACTAGTTTAAGTCATAGTTAATTAAGTCTTAAACTGTGCTTAATTATTTTTAAAATAGGATTAGCGCTAACATAAACCGTAACCTCCAGTGGCTTTGGTGGAATGTTCACATGTGGAGTTAATTAACCAGTGTGGTTTTGGAGCCACTGGATTAGCTAACTGTTTGGGGCTGTGGTGAATGTTCACATGTGGAAATCGCTAACCGTTATGGAGTTGTTATGATAGAGCCCCCTGAGTTAAAACAAATAGTTTGCGGTTTTGTAACATTGTGTTCACATGCGACCATTATAGAGTGGTTAGATTGGAACCGCCAGTTCATAATCGTGATTGTTGTGATTGGTTGTGTTGCGTTCACATGGGGTGAGGGTTAGCCTCTGGGTCGACCCCCCGTATTTTCCATCCTCCAAATGGCTTAACTTCAAATAGAGGCAGAGTTCTTCCATGGTAAGAACCACAGTGTAGAGCAGGCGATTAAGGCACAATGATGGTAGGCTGGAGTTCGCGAGTTCGACCCGACCTCCAACCAAAATTTTTCTCCAACATACATACCTCCAACCCGATCTTTGGGAGCCTCGATACAGTTGGATATTCTATTCGCGATTGTGCTTGATTTGTGCGTCCATGGTCTGATCAGTTGCAGCTTGTTCCATGCAATCTGGATTTAACTCTGTGGGTGTGAGCTGTTCTACAATGTCAGATGTGTCTATTAATGGTGGAAAGTATGCCCGAAGGTGGTCCACATTGAACACTAGGTGCAGGCTAATAAATGGGGGAATTTTGAGCTCAAATGCATTATCTCCCATAGCCTTAGTAATGGTGTAAGGACCATATTGGAGTGGTCTGAGTTTCTGATAGGCTCCGGTAAGGCATTCCTTTTGCAAATGCAACCAGGCATTGTTGCCCACTTAAACATTATGTGGCGCCCGATGTTGATCATGTCACTACTTGTACTTGGCATTTGATTTCTCTAGAATGTCATGGACATGCTATAAATTATGTTGGATGTGCTCAATGAAGTTGTTTGCCTTATCTGTTTCGGTCTAGACATGAGCGGAATCTATGTGAGTAGCTGCAAATGGCATGACCACATCCATGGGACATAGTGGGTGGAATCCCAAGCCCACTTGAAAAGGGATGTGGCCAATCGAGCTATGGAGAGCCCGGTTATAACTGTGTTGAACATAGGGTAGGCTCTCGTCCCATGTGCGTTGATGCTTTGAGTTGTACATGCGCAGATTGTGCATAATCATCCTATTGACAACCTCTGTCTAGCCATCAGTTTGAGGATGGGAGGCTGTGGACTTAGTGAGTTTCGTGTCTAGCATTGACTAGAGACTAGATCAAAATGTACTGAGGAACCTGCTATCCCGATTTGAGATGATAGACTGTGGGATCCCAAAGTGTACCCACACTCGTTCAAAGAAGAGTTTAGCAATGGCTTCTACTGTGATATTCTTCTTGTAGGCTGCCATAATGGGCATCTTTGAGAACCTGTTGACGACAACAAAAACACATTCATTTCCATGCTTAGTGGAAGGAAGCCCTGCCATGTAATCCATGGAGATGGATTCCCAAGGTTGACTAGGGGTAGGCAGTGGGGTATAGAGGCCTTGCTTCATGATAGTCGGCTTGGCAATGACGCAGGAAGTGCATTATGTGATGTACTTCCCGACATCCTGTCAAAGATTCGGCCAATAGAAATACTTCTACAGTAGTGCCATCGTTTCTCGACCCCGAAATGCCCAGCAGCTCGACTCTAGTGTGCTTCCCAAATCATCTTGGCACAATCTCTTGAAGGAACACAAAGGTGACACAGGTGGCATAACAGGGCATCCTGAAGGTGAAAATCTGGAACATGCCGACTCTCCAAGAGTGTCTGGTATGTGTAGCCAAATTCTCAGTTGCTTTTTTAGAGAAGTGGCCAATCAGAAGTCTCGTGCCCACAAGAGTTGAGCACGGTGGCTAATGTCATGATCAGTGGTCGACTCAGGAAATTTCCAACATTATTGGTGCTTCCCTTCTTATACTTGATATTCAAATGGAACTGTTGCATGTATGTGGACCACTTCTGATGGCGATGATTCTGCAATTTCCCTTGGGTCTGTATGAACTAGAGGGGTTAGTGGTCTATGTGGATGACCATTTCCTTCCCCAAAATGTAATGTTTCCATTGTCGGTAGGCCTGTACAATGGAATGTATCTCTTTTTCATAATTGGGATACTTCCGAACTGTGTCTGAAAGTGTCTCACTATGATATGCCACTGGATGCCTTTGTTGAGTAAGGACAACCCCAATAGCATAGTTAAAGGCATATGTCTCGACCTCAAATGGTTGTTGCAAGTCTGGAAATGCGAGAACTGGTGCTGAGTAGAAGCGATCTTTCAACTCTGTGAATGCCTTTTGTTGAGATTTAGACCAAAATAATTTTGCTTTCGCTACTCTCTTGGTGATTTGACTCAAGGGCCAAGTGATATGAGAAAATCCCAACACGAACCTATCGTAGAAGTTGGCAAGACCTAGAAAGCTGCAGAGCTCTATTAGAGTGGTTGGAGACGGCCAATCCCAAAAGACTTAGGTCTTGGCCAGATCCACATGAACCCCTTGTTCATCAATAATGTATCCTAGATATTGAACCTGGGCCATGCCAAAAGTGCATTTCTCCAAATTGCCACATAACTTGTGTTGTCGTAGTGTTTGGAGAGCCTACCAGATGTGGTGGAGGGGCTCTTCCCAACTCTGGCTGAAGACCAGGATGTCATCCAAGTATACCACTACAAATGAGTTGGTGAATGGCGGCAAGATGTCATCCATTAGCCTCATGAAGATTGTAGGAACATTCGTCAATCCGAAAGCCATAACCAACCATTCGAAAAGGCCCTTCTTAGCTTTTAAGGCAGTCTTCCACACATCAGAGGGTTCAATTGGTACCTGGTGATATACTGAATTCAAATCGATCTTCCTAAAATATTTTGCACCATTCAATTGGTCCAGGAGGTCATCAATCCATGGGATCAGGTACCTATTATGGACAGTGATCTTGTTCAGCGCCTGATAATCAATATAGAGTCTCCAAGTCCCATCCTTCTTCTGTACCAACACGATTGGGCTCCCAGAGGGTGATGAACTTCGACGGATGTGACCATTTTGCAATAGCTCCTCAATCCACCTCTTGATTTCATCATTAACTAGAATGGAGCATCGATAGATTGGTCCATTGGGCAGCAAATAACCTAGGTTCAGATCGATGGAGTGCTTAACCTGACAGTGTAGAGGAACCCCTGCAGGGGAAGTGAAGATGTCCTTGTACTCCTCCATGACCTTGTCCATCTGTAGTTGTCATGCGGAGGGGCACTATTTAGAGGTCGTAGCCACCGTCTTCTTCTCTCCTTGAGGGCGTATCATCGGGGAAAAAAATTCCCAGCTGTGGAAATGAGCTTACTACATTGTTTTGCAGTAACCAAAGAGATGACGGTAGGTGGTGCTCCCTCCGGTATCCTATACAACTTATTTCCCAAAGTAATAATAATAGCACAGGGTCTTGAATCATACATAGCATGTCGCTTCCACAAGTATGGTTGTCCTAATAATACATCACAAACTTCAAGGGGAGCAATGTCACACAATACCTCATCCGTGAAGGGCTTGATGCTGTATGGAAGGCGACACTACTGGCTCACGCAAAGATCTCATCCTTGGTGAAGCCACCCAATGGTGTACGGTTGTGGATGTGTTGTGGTCGGTAAGCCCAGCTGAGTTCTTTTGGCTCCCGTTGTTGACAATGAAGTATAGAATGGATCCCTTTACCCACATCTAGGAGTGGAAGAGAAGCTCCTCCTCTGGATCTTCGAGTTCCTCCTTCTGGATCTTTGCAGTCGCAACAATGGTGTTGGACTCTACATCGATAATATACTTGACTTTGTCATTGCCCTTGTTAGGTTCTGACTCAGATTCGGAACATGCATCTGATTCTGAAACCTTTAGCTCAGCCTCTAGTGACTACCTAGCCCGACACTCACTTGTGTTGTGAGTGGAGCTCTTATGAACTCACACCATTTTCCCGTGTCGTTTTTCTACTTCGTGGTGTTGTTCTTTGCTTGTAACTTTGGTTGGTTGTCTTGGGCTGTCCCACCTTGGCTTTGTCCCTTGTTTTGCAGTTTGGTGGCACCTTTCCCTTGCTTTAGATTTGCAAATCTAAAGTCTCGCTTATTTTGTTTAAACTTCTGGTTGACCTTGACAACATATCAGTATACCATGCCAAGTGAGGAGATGTTCAGAAATTATATTTCTTGCTGGATGTACTTGTGTAGGCAGCCGCAGTATTTGAGTATCAAATGCTACTCGAAATCCTTGATACCCAACTTTGTGCGAAGGGTATGGAAAATATAATTTGGTAAACCTCGGCACATCTTGGTCCCTTCCCTGCCGCAGCGTGGTCCACTTTATTTATTGATCCTCCTAGCTTCTGACAGTGTAGTACTGCTCCTTGATGGCATCCCAGAATGAATTCCAGGTGGGTACTTTCATCCTTCTGCTCATAGTAGGTTTCTGACCAATCGTTGATGTGGGGGGTTGCCTTGAGAAGAGAGAAAACAATCTTTTCGCAACTCAAAAATTCATGAACAAAAAAATAACCCCCTAGTATATTTAACCATATATCTACAACATTTGCATCTATCTGACCCTAAAATATGGGGATCTCAAAATTAACTTGTACCTTAAAGTGCATGGTGTTTCTAGAGTAGCTGCTGGAAGTTGATGCGTTGCCTTTGGGTAGTTGCTAAAGGATCTAGGTAAAGTTGTCCATCATCACGTTCCTTTGTCGCTCGAGGGCTTCTTTGAGCAAGATTTTGATAAGATCTCCTGCCCCCTGGTCTTTCTTCTCATCTTCCATGGGAGGCCGTCGAGATTTGCGAGGCTAGTCTTGTAAAGGTTCGACTAGTTGAAGCCCTAACTCCTTATATCCTGACCTCGTTGGGGACATGCAAAGAAAAACAAAGAAAAAAAACAGATTGCTCTGATACTATTGATTCGGATTTAAACAAGAACGCAACGAATTACAGAGATAACCATAAACATAGAGATGCAGTGGAAATTATACTTCATTTCATTAATGTAAAATATGCTTACAAACAACAATGGAAATAAACCAACTAGGGCGATGGTAGCTTATCTCTGAGAAGAGATGTGGCGGCTACATGCCTTTAAACTATGTTACAATGAGGCTCGAAGGTCTATTTATTGTTGAGAAATAATGGAAAACCCTAAACATCCAAAAACCTAATCCTAGAAGATGAAACACGAAAATGTGGGCCTGTTTGGGTAAATTCGTACATAAACTTCCCAGGGTCATAACTTTGGCATATGATCTCCCTTTGATGTGTACAATATCTCATTACAAAGATCTATCCGAGAACTACAACTTTGAGAGGAGCAACTTTAGACCATGCACCAATTTTTCTCCCAGTTTCCCCAAAAAACGTCGTTTAGGGCCTCAAAACGGCTTCGGAAGTTCAGGACCTGAAAAACTGCTAAAAATAGTAAATTGTGCTACAATTTAGGAAACTGAAAATCTTAAAGAAACAATGGTGGGGGTCCAAGTGGACTTGGTGGGTGAACCCCAATATCCACATGGATCAGTGGTGGCCTCTGGGTTTGCCACATGGCATTCTTCCATTGGTCCAAAAATGAATTAAAAATGTGCCAACAAACCACTGTAAAATCCAACCAGATAATTGCACTTATCCATCCCTCATTAGACATTGACTTGTGTTGACCATGCCTAGTCACCTTCCATGTCAAAAGTATGGGTTGCTCACTGTGCAATGACTGGGACTTTTTTTTGCAAATTCAAATTTTTGAGCAAAGTGATCAGAACACAATAAATTTATCATACGAATTTGGTTTTTGAAAAAACGAGTTGCATTAGGACTGTTTTTCCAATACGGATGTGATCATTCAAGTTTCAAGCCATTCTAATAACTTTTATTTGTGAGCTAAATACTAAGCACCTGATCATTTCTCCCCACTAGAAGCCTTTTGGAACTAAAAAATACTATCAATTTTTCAACGGGTGATGGTACAACTCCCTCACCTTCTCGGTTTGCAGCCATTTGGCTTGAGATGGATTTTGTCCCTTGAGTCCCACTCTAAGGTATTGAACATCCCCTCTCATTGAAGTTCTAGTTATCTTTTCAAGTATGAGATCTTGCTGAAGCTCATCTAGATATTTTGGCAAGAAATCATTTATTGATGGTAGCTAAACGTGCTCTCCTTGATCATCAATCAAAGGAGGCTCAAACAATCTCAAATTCTCGACATTAGCAACATAGTATATTTGCATATAAGGAGGCAAAGCTTAAATGGATTGTTACCAATACTTGACTTCATTTTAAAAGGACCATAACAGATTGGTTTAAGCGTTTTACCTTCCAGTTGAAGTCTCTCTTTTCTAATATATAACCAAAATTCATCGGCAACTTGAAATTTGTGATGAACCCAATGTTTGTCATGCCTTTCCTTGTAGTTGCTTTGACTTTTCTCAAGTTTTTCTTGCATTGCATGACGTATCAACTGAATTTTCTTTATGAACTTCCTTGCCTTACTGATGTCATTTTGAACTTCAATCTCGACATGGTTCTCAAAGTTGAAGTCCAACGGCGATCTTGGCAAGTACTCATAAGATGCCCCGAATGGTGATGTATTTGTGGAATAATTCTTTGCCCTGTTCTATGTAAAGCAACTATTCATCCCACAATTTGGGATTGTGCTGCAATATCCTCTAAGAATATTATTTGATTGAACAACTTGGTTTTTCCATCTGTTTTTGGATGAAAGGTTGTACTCTTCTTCAACTTTGTGTCCATCATGTCCCACAAATTTGACCCAAAATACCCAACAAATTGAGAATCTTGATCACTTGCAATAGAAGTAGGAAGACCAAAATGAACCCAAATGTTTTGGAAGAAAAGATGAGCTATTTGTTTAGCTCTAATTTTCATTTTAGTTGGTGTTACTATGCACATGTTGTTGCACCTGTCTACAACTACATACAAGTAATCATGACCTTTCCTTGAAAATGGAATACCTCCTACAAAATCAATTCATATACTCTCCCATGGACGTGAAGGTACTGAAAGTGGAGTTACAAACACAATTTCCTATTGATAGGATTACTTGTAGCACATAAAGAGAATCCTCTTATGAAACAAGAAACATTATCCAACATGCGTGGCCAATAACAATACCTTTGAAGATTCGCTATTGTCTTGCCTACACCAAAGTGTCTAGCAACCAATGAAGTGTGCACCTCCCTTATGATATTGTTTCTTTCTCCCTATGGAATACACAACTTGCCCAAGTGATATAATAAACTATTATGTACATGATAATCCCACTCTCCAATTTGATTTCCTTGACTCAATATTGCATATACTTCTTTAAAGTCACTATCATTTGCATATTGTTCTATGTAACTTTCATGCAAAACAGAATTATGCTTGACTATAATAGATGAATTTACAATACGCCTTGAAAGTATACCAGCTACCTTATTGTGGATTCCCCTTTTATACCTGATAACAAAATTAAATTGTCGTAGAAAACCCATCCATATGAAATGTGATGACTACTGCAACTTTGACTGTGACTGTAAGTGCAATGGTTGATGGTCGGTATGGATGATGGGCTACTTCCCCATCAAGTAGTGCTTCCATTTCCTAACACTTTGTACCAATGCCTAAATATCTTTGTCATATGTGGGATAGTTAGTTACAACTCCATTAAATATTTCATAATGAAATGGAATGGGCTTACCATGGTGCAATAGAACTTCTCCCATGGCATAATCACTTGCATCCATTTGAATCTCGAATGGTTGTCTAAGATTTGGAAGTGCTAATACTGGTGTTGAACTTATATTTTGATTCAAAGCATCAAATTATTTCTATTGTACATATCCCCAATGGAAGACTTTCTTGACACTTGCCAATGCATGTAATGGAGCTGCAATGGAACAAAAATTAGCAATAAAATTTCTCCAATATTGTGCTTCCTGTAAAAAGCTTCTTACCTATGTAACTATATTGGGTTCGGGCCAATTTAGAAAGACCTCAACCTTAGGGGGGGTCTATATTTAGCTGACCTCTTCCAACAATGTGTCCTAAATACACTAAATAAGTCTTGCCAAATTCACTCTTCGACATCTTTAAAAACAAATATTCTTTTCTCAAGAGATCAAGCACCTTTTTTACATGCATGACATGTTCATCTCTTGACTTGCAAAATATGGGGATATAATCTAAGTACACAATGATAAAATCATCTAGAAATGTTCTCAACGCATCATTCATTACCCTCATGAAAGTAGCTAGAGAATTTGTAAGACTGAAAGGCATCACAAGCCACTCAAACAATCCTCGTTTAGTTTTAAATGCAATTTTCCAAATGTGTTCTTCAGCTATCCTAACTTGATGACAACCACTTCATATATCTAACCTAGTGAAATACTTTGTGTACCTCAACTGATCAAGAAAATAATCAATTCTTGGGAGTGGATAACAATTATTTACTATGATTTTGTTTAGTGCACGAAAATCCACACACATGCGCCAAGTTCCATCCTTATTTGGCACCAAGACAATGGGCGAGCCACATGGTGAAGTAGGTGGGTGAATGATACCTTTTTTCAAAAATTCTTGAATTTTCTTTTTTATTTCCAAGCTCTCCATAATAGACATGTGTTACATGCCAATGTTCGGAAGTGGAACATCCTGTTGCAAATGAATTTCATGCTAAATTCCCTTCTTGGGAGGTAACCCCTTTGGTTCCTGAAACATCTCGCCATGCTTGCTTAACACATCAAAAAAATCAGATTTCAATTTATCATCATAACCTTCAAAATATTCATAATCAATATCATTCTTTTTCTTGATCATGAGAAGCATAAAATATTTAGTGGCATTTACTAGTTTCTTCATCTATCCTACATTAACCAAAGAAATGTTCAACATTTTGCGATGGGCTCTCACTATGTACTCCTCCCAGTTCTTGAGAAATATGTATTTGTGGTCATGGCGATAAAATACTACTTTTATATCATACAAATAAGGACTACCCAAAATGATTCTTGAGATGTCAAGTGGAACTACATCTAACTCAACTTCATCAATGAAATTTTCAATAATAGCGAACTTGAATAAACACTTCCTTGTAACTTGTAATTTTGCATTGTTAACTATCCAACCAAATGGATATGGCTTATGATGAGGTATAGTTTCAAGGTTTAGTCTTTTTACCAAGTATTATGAAATCAAGTTTGATTGTGACCCACGATCAAATAATGCATCAATATTTGTATGATTTGGAATCATTCTACATGAAACAACTCTATTCTTGACTCTTCATTTGGAGTGTTGTTTTGATTATGTGATGAACTAGTGCTTGCAACAATTTCTTTTCCTTTTGTAACCATGGCTGAGATCTTGGTATCATCCCCAAAATTTGAACCAAGGTCATGTTGTGTGGTACAGGTTGTCTTTTGTTTTTCCTTATTGTTTTGTCTCTTAGGCCTTAATTCATGATGCAATTTCTAGTAGTGGGATTCATCATGCCCCTCATTGCAACATAGTTTGCATGTGATTTTCTCCCCTTCTTTCTTCACACTTGAATTCTTCTTTCCATTCCATTTTCCACCCTTCTCTTTCTCCTTACCCTTGAATGGCTTCCTCTTACTACACTCTTCCTAAATGTTCTTTCCTCTAGATTCAATGTGTGTGGCTTGCACACATAACTCATCTAAATTATTTGGATTGAACATAAGAATAATATGTTTCAGATAGGAATGTAAACCCCCAATATATTTCAGTAGTGTATCTTTGGAATTCAAATTCACTCCTAACAACAAAGCCCATTTCCTAAACTCATGTGTATAATTTTGGAATGTCAGGCCTTTAAGCTACCTAAAATTATTCCAACTCATAATGGCTTTTTGCATATAGGATAAAGGATAAAACTAACTTTTAATTGCATAAACAAATTCAACCCAAGTAACGGATATCTTACCATGGATTCTCATTTCCTCTTGAGTATTTTCTTCCCACAAAAATAATGCAGCTCCTTTTAGCCTCAATGAAGCCAGCTGGATCTTTATGGTGTCTTCTTGAAGGTTATGAATTTTGTAGTATACCTCCAATTGTCGAATCCAATTGCCCAAATTTTCTTCATTCACCTCTCCATTGTACATGGGATGTTCGAATTTTATGTCCAATTTAAGTAATGGAGTCTTTCCTTTTGGGGTTTTTAATGAGTATGGGTAGTTTCATTAGTGGTAGTGGAAGACGATGTTGTGTGAGATGATGTGGATGATGAAGAAGATGATGAGGATGGTGGAGATGGAGGTGGATTTCTAGAATCCCCTTTGGAATCCTTCTTCTCATATTTTTTATCCTCTGAGTTTCCTTCTCCATGTAGAGGTTTATAACTCTCTCAAACCATTCTAGTGTTCCTCTCTTCATAGAGGACTTTAACCATCTTAGTTAAACTGAATAAATCTTTCTTGAATTCTCCCTCTTATGAAGAGATATGTTCAGGCTCTCTTTCTCCAGATTTAATGCCTTTGGATTCAGGCTCAGAAATGGGTACTACTTGTACCTCTTTAATCTCAGGTGAAGACAAAATTGAGGAGTTTCAAGTGCAACTAGAATTGGAACTTTGGGTGGTGGATTTTTTGGCCTTGTGGCTCTCCTTATTTTGGGCATTACCTCAAGAGTTGCAACCAATAACTTCCCTTCTGCTTTTTGCATCTTTATCCTTGTAAGCATCACAATTTTGAAAACATTAGAAACCTAACTGCACAAACTCAAGCAATAAATCAATTCAACCTTTACTCTGATATCAACTGTTGGGCCTCAAAATAGTCCTTATTCTCACTCCATTATTCACCAATACCTTCACATTACTTCCATATTACCTTCATGTCACCTCCATTCCACCTCCACATCATTACATTTACCTCATCATTGGGTTATGACTATGATTTTCCAAAGTTTATTAATTCTTAACATTTTAAAGTGGATTTATGGTTAAACTTTAGAAAATAATATGTTTATACTTATACCTAACAATTAGAATGAGTTTGTTGACATGTGTAGGTACAAAGGAAGCTTCCAAGGCATCCTTATGTGGCACTCTATGTTCAAATTCGAATTTGAGAAGATCATCAACCTCATGGAGAAGATCATGGACCTCATGGAGGAGATCATGGAGGATAGGGTTATGTGTCACCATTGGTTGAGAAATATGTGGGTCAAAGGAGGGAATAATGGGTCTACATTTATGAGGTGGTTATCATATTTTTTGTATACATAGGAGCACCTCCTCCATTCCGAAAGAGATGACTCTTGGAGCATGTATCCAACTTATGATGGAATAGAATAAAGCTTAATTTTACGTAAATTTCCAATATATAGTTTTAGATATGAATTGTGTTAATATAGTATATGAATTTATGGAATAGCTTGTCACATTGTTCTTAGGAGAATTGAGCTCACTCTAAAAGCACCAAAGGAACATTTTATTTCATAATAGATCTTATTTCATTGCTTAGATGTTTGAGGATTTGTTTGTGATTGATGAATGAGTTTTAAATTAAAATCTTATCAGCATATGAGGGAAAAACCAAGGGTCTAAGTTAGGCTCTCCCTCTATTTGATTTGCATGATAGTTGAAATTCATTCTTTTACTTTTAAGTTTCAAGTTATTTCATTTCTTATGCTTATGAATGAATCTTAGTTTAGTTTGGATCAATATACAAGGGGACGATCAAGAGACTAAGTTAGTCTCTCTCTCTATTTGAATTTGAACAACAATTAAATTTATTCTCTTTTCTTTATTTCAAGTTTCTAGTTTTATGTAATCAATGATTTATTTTCAATCTATAATACTATAGGGAAGGATAACCAGGACCTCGTCAATTAGGAGCCTCTTCCCTTGCATATTATATTGAATCATAAATAATTTAGTTAGACATAGAGTTAGTTGCCTACTCCTGCATATATTTTGCTGGCATCGTCACAATCTTACGAGTTTCCCTGGTTGATAATTTAATGAAAGAAATTTAAGAAATTAAATTGCCCAACACTAATGTGAACTATTTTTGTACGATTAGTTTTGTTTTTCTAATAATAATTACAGATTTCTGAACATATGCTTGTTTATTGCTTCTTGTGTTGAGGTTTCACTAACTGTTTGTGGATACAATTAGGTAAATTTCATTAAGTTTTAATGTGACATTCATGAGAAAATAACTTCAAAAAAAGTACTGAACATCGAACATCCAGAGTATAACAAACCATCAAAGAGACAGTTCAAAATAGTGTTTTGATGAAGGATTTCACCCCTCCTGGGCTACATCTCCTTGGTCCAGCTTCCATGGCTTAGGCCTCAGTATTAGCTCAATGTGGGAAAGTGAAGTTTTACAAAGCTCTATGGCTCCTGATACCTACAACAATGTGTTTAGAAAGTCCAAATTGGCAAATAACACCTCTTTTTGAGCTCAATTTGGTGGAAAATTGACTTCTCTATGGCTCAGTCAATCTTTTCCTACATTTTGTCCTCTAATTCTAAAATATATCCAGTTAACCCCGCTAAATCTGGAGGTAGGCCCGAATTTTGCAGGCACCGCAAAAATTACCGCAAGTTTAACACATAGTTAATTAACACTTAAACTACACTTAATTAATTTTAAAACGGGATTAGCGCTAATGTAAACCGTAACCTCCGGTGACTTTGGTGGATTGTTCACATGTGGAGTTAATTAATCCACGTGGTTTTGGAGCCATCAGATTAGCTGACTGTTTGAGGTTGTGGTGAACTTTCACATGCAGAACCACTAACCATTATGGAGTTGTTATGTTGTAGCCATCGGGGTTAACGCAAACAATTTGTGGTTTTGTAAAATTGTGTTCACATGCGACCATTGCAGAGTGGTTAGGTTGGAGCCACGAGTTCATAACCATGACTGTTACAGTTGGTTATGTTGCGCTCACATGGAGGGGAGGGTTGGCCCTGCCCTAACTGCCAACTTCCAAACTGCTTAACTTTAAATAGAGGCGGAGTTCTTCCATGATAAGAACCATGATGTAGAGTAGGTAGTTAAGGCTCGGGGATGGTAGGTAGGAGCTTGCTGATTTGACCTGACCTCCAACAAAAAATTTTCTCCAATAAACATACCTCCAACCTATCCTTTGTGAGGTGCCACGTGGTGCCCTCCGGGCTTGCCACATGGAATTCTTCCATTTTTCCATAAATGAACCAATAAAAATGCACCAACAAACCACTATACAATCCAACCAGATAGTTCCACTTGTCCATCCCTGATTCTTCATTGACCTATGTTGACCATGCCTAGTCACCTACAATGTCAGAAGTACAGACTACTGACTGTGCAGTGACTGGGCATTTTTTTTGTAAATTTCACCTCTTTAGCAAAGCGATCAGAACACAATAACTTTCTGATACGAACTCGATTTTCGATGAAATGAGTTTTGTTAAGATAATTTTTATGAGACGGATGTGGTCGTTGAAGTTTCAAGCCATTTTGAGAATAATGAATTTTGAGCTAAATGCTAAGCACCTGATCATTTGATCAAATCAAATTGCCCTCTATATAATATCTTAACGTTATAAAATTTGAATTTTACCAAAATACTTATATATTATTCCTAATATAACTTCTCCTTTTTATTTAGACCCAAAATCTTAGTAGATATCCATTCAACACAACTTCATTCTTGTGTAATCACATTTCATTTTTCGTGTACCAGGGTTCATCGTGAGTATGTAACGTGAGTACCTTCTAGACCAGGAATTAAATTCCGCATCCAACGAGTTCTCCAACATTGAGGGAGTAATAAATTGATTGATACATTCAAAGATTAAAAAATAATGGAAATAAGAAAACTTGATAAAATTAAATGAAGAAAAAAAGAGATGAAAATAAATCCACTTGAAGAAAAAAGAGAAACATGCCAAAAAACATAGAAATTTGTAATATTATTATTCAATGAAGTGGATTTTGTACCCTTCCATCAAATAGCACATAATAACTTTCTTGACATAGTAACTCAATAAGGAAATTTGGTAGTTTGAAATCATCCCCAACCTCAAGCTAAGGATCTAGGCCAAACTTTACCTTTGATCCATTTCCAACAAATGAGACAATCCAATCTCCAATGAGTGGGGAATCAAGAACATGAAATTTCTAAATATTGGATCCCTTTAATGATTTTTGAGGATGCATGTACCAGTCTCAAAGGCTAAGGTAGAAATATTGTTTTATGGGGACACTTCCCCATAGAGAATTTTTATGCACTAGATGACATAAGCTATGTGTGGCTAGAGATTTGTTGCAAAAAATATTATTTTTAAAGGCCATATTTTTAAATTATATGGGAGGATGATTGTGTCCAATATTACCGAAAGCATGCCACCAGATTTCCTTGAATAAACCTAAAAGAAATGAGAGGAATTTTTGTGGATTTTTGAGAGAACACGTTTATGGACATAATAAATATAAGTTTCATATATTGAGATACCTTTGAGGAATGATTTGATCATAATTTCTCTACCTCCTCTGGATAAGTTACTATTTATCTAAATGAGAACCATGCTTCAATATCCTTTTATAACCATAATCGGTTAATGAACCTATGGCCATTACAATTTAGGAAGAATCCAAATAGATTAAATTCCCCTATCCAAAGAGGCTTGGGGGAATTGAAAGTAAAGACCTACCTGGGTCAAAATATTTTCTAGTAAAGAGTAGGGTATATAGTATGGTTTTCAACATTTTCTTACATTATATTAGCAGAACATAATAACTAAATGATGTTTCTTAAAACTGACAACTCACAAAAATATTTGGCAAAGAAGATAAGAATATCATCAATGCGTAAAAAGGGAAAAAGATGGTGATTTGCAACCATTTCAATTCACTTAGATAATCTCCTAGAAATTTCCTCATGGGTCATTTTTATATGTACTTCAACAACGAGTATAAAATGTAGTGGGGAGAGAAGAAACATTGTACATAATACATTTAATAGTTGTTATATCCTTACCTAGTTATAGCAGAACCAAATGGAGGAAGGCCCAATTAAACATGTCAAAATATTTTGAAAAGTAAAGCTTGAGAGCAACTACTGAAGTTTTTCGGGATTTGATTAAAGGAATGGATTACTAGGCCAAGAAGGTAGCATTGTGAATTTGTCTACCATGCAAGAAACTAAACCACTCATCTAATACTATATCATTGAAAATCGGGTTAAGGGGACATCTAGAATTTTGGATATGATCTTCTAATTTACATTGCAATAGGATATCGACCTAAAGTATTCAAAATATGCCCCATCCTTATTTTCATGAATGGGAGAGATAAAAATTGATGCTATAGTGAGGTCACTGAGGTTCCAAAATCAATTTTAGAATGTCATCTTTGAGGAAATAAAAAAAAATCCATAGAGAATTCAACTAAGATACCATTGAGGAAAATATTTTTCCCTTCTTACATGGGAAAAATAGTTTTCTTTACCTCACGTTCTAAACCTTCCTATTCTAAGAATAGTTTCATTTCATAAATGAACATATTGTTAAATTTGGAGAGAACCTCTAGGATTTCCTGTATAAGACAACCTATGGGCTCCTTGAAGAAAGTATTGAAATCATTAACCCTTGCTAGCACTTTACCTTTAGAAGAACATACCATAGTTCCATCACCTCTTTTTATTTCCTAATAATTTTTTTGTTCCATCGAGATGAGACAAATTGGTGAAAGAGCTTGGTTTTGTTATCCCCATCCTTCCTTTTCCCAAATCGCTCTACCTTTTAATTTCCAATATCTTTCCTCCTTTTCTAATAGAGACTATATTTCCTACTATAGATATTAGAGAGTTGAAATATTTTCAAGTAAAAACTTGCAAGAATTGTTTTCATAGAGGGATTTTATTTCTTATTCTACTCCCTTTAGTCGAGTAGTTTTATTTCCTTATAGAGGAAATACTAATTATTTGTGGTTTCCTTGAGCTTTGATATATTAATTGAAAATTGAACTATGTAAAAATTAGGATGTGAAGCATATAGATGTATTAAAGAGACCTCAACCATTTTTTTGAAGTCCTCTTCATGGAACTGGGAGTGTTTAAATCTAAGTGGGAGAAGTGGTATCTTTGGATCCAACATCATATGGAGGAGAACATGTAGGTGAAGAAATATATCTTTGATGGATACCCATGATTGAGTGATTATCCAAACATTTATTAGATCTATGGAAACCAAAAATATATACAAACTTGTTGAAATATCATTGTGTTCTGCATGGAACTTTCAACAAGTACGAGAAATTCTAATAGAAATAGGCTCCACCAAGTGATGACTACTTAAGGAAGTTGTGAAGAATCCACTAATGGGGTGAAGGCATGGATTTCCCCCAATATATCTCTTATATAAAGGGTGAGGCTTCAATATCCCCCAATAATCAGATTTTGTTCTAATAGAGTGCCAAAATATGGAAAATCCATCCCAAAATGGGATTATATCAACACAAGTACCATAAACATTAACGATCAATAACTCAATTCTAAATTCATTTATCATCAATATAACATAATTTGTGTTTCTATAGATTATGCAGTCCAATGGCCTAAACTTAGGGCTCTAACTAGTGAGAAGCTCATGAGAGAGACCCACCACATCTAATGTGGACAAGGACCAATGTGTTCATGTGATTTAATGTTGTTATCTGTATTGTAAGATTTGTAACATAAGAATCAAGGGAGAATGTTAGGATTAATTCTTACATTATTAGATTTCGTTTTTTGATTTTCTTTAGGTTTTGTTGGAGATTGTTGAGATATTCCCTCAACAATAATATCCAAGCTTGGAATTAGTTAGATGTGACTCCAACTATATACATTTATTATATTTGAGATTAAAAATATGAAATATTTTTGTCATTGTGCCAATAAAACTCTTTGTGAAACATTTTAGAATATTCTTAGGAGTAATAAGAAATCAAAGAAGGTATTTATGCGCTTTCAACACTGTAATGAAATGCAACAAGGTTAGCAAACTTGGAGATTCAACCCACTATATCGTAGATCTTCTTAACATATAAATGTACTTTATTCCAATTCTATGTCTCATTAATACCTCATGCCCAAAAAACCATCACTCATGTTCATATATTTTTGCATTTCTTT
Source organism: Pinus taeda (assembly GCA_000404065.3). Lineage (NCBI taxonomy): Eukaryota > Viridiplantae > Streptophyta > Pinopsida > Pinales > Pinaceae > Pinus > Pinus taeda. Next base: position 74,482 of record APFE030566944.1, on the reverse strand, counting down.
TTTAAATTAGGCGAATATGCTTGTATATTTCAGAATAAAGATTCCAAAATTTTAATTAATTAGCTATAATTATTAGTTGTATGGTAGGTCTTTAAACTCTATTAAATATTAAAGAATATTGGTATTAATATATATACAAGATAATGATTGAGATTGATCTTCAACGTAGTTGTGCTCTTTATATCTTTTTAATTAAATTCATTCCTTAAAAATAATGTCATATGAAGAAGTGTCATATGGACTAAGTTATAGTTTTTTTGGCATGTGCTATTGATAAATTATGGTATTGAACCATCATGTTCTAAAGGTGGAGGAAAAGTGGTAAAGAATCCCACATGGTAAAGTGGAGGTCTCCATGATTAAGAATCTTGTTTCATGTTTCTTTAAATTGATATATATTTAACTTATTATATAAATTCCTTTCTATAATTCATAATAATAATAATTTAAAATAAAGTAATAATTTACATATTTTTATGATTCTTTTAATCACATGGTAAGATTTTGCCTTTTCAAAAAACTCCCCTAGTTGCCACTATGCTAAAATTTGAAACGTCGGATTGAATGTTAGAGGATTGAATATTTGTGTGCCATTAGATTAATAGTTAGAAAACTAAGTTAGGTGGAGTTAACAATTAGGGAAAAAAATCCATACAGCCATTCCTATCAAATCTACAAACCCTCGAAACTGAATTTCCTCCTTGCGTAGATGAAACACGACTTTAAATTTTGTAGGTTGGGGTTCCACCCCTTCTCTCACTCAGGTATTCAATGCTTAATGCATCTAATGATTTAAGGACTCTCCACAACTTTCTCACCTTCAAATGCCTCTCTCAGTCAAATATATACCTATAGTGTTGGAATATTTGTAATCTCATCCACAAATATCACAAGAGACGAACCTATCTCCTACAATTCATGCTTAGTAATATTTTAATCTCCTCCAACTATTGTTTAGTCATATTAGTGGCCTTTCCTAGAGAAGCACATATCACCTCTGGGAAAGTTTCAAACACCAAACCAAACCTAGAAACAAATTTATCAAGTACAATAAAGTCTCCCTCAAAAAACATCTCGACCTATGTCAAATGTTATATATATCATTAAGTTTTCAGTCGACAATATGTTTGCAGTGGCTCCATGTAATACATATTTCTCTCTTGATGAATTGAACATTCTGGTTATTGTTACAATATTATATTAAAAAAATAGAAACTTGGTTTTGTAACTGATTATTTCATAGTTCTTTTTAATATCTATGTTGCATTTGAGCCACGACGTTTTGTTGGATATTTTGAACAGATTGAGATGCCATTGATTTTTATGGTGCTTTGTACATGAAGAACATTTCTCCATCCACAATGTTCTTTTTGTATTGTTCTCCTAGTAGACACATCTTTATTATTTATTTTCTTTGTATTAGTCTTTGAATCAATATTGAAGAAATGTATTTTATCAAATTGTTTCAATAAAAAGGTTCTCATATTAGCTGGAATGGAATTGGAATGATCAAATTTCTACATTTTGTGAAAGTTAACTTCGAAGGGGACAATGTACAAGACATTAATCACAAATTATTTGTGTGGGTTATCGATGTTAAAATTCAATTTCATTTTCATTTTCAACTTCTTGTCCTTTTAATGTGAATTTTCATGTTATTCATTTTTCCAATTCCTGCTAATCGCACACATATTAAACCTATGTGAAAATAATATAGTAAGATATTTTCGCTGCAGAAAAGAATCTACTTTGTTAGAATAGTTTACAAATATTTTTTTTGGTTATTGATACTTAATTATATAAATATAATTTTTTTTATTCTATTTATTGTTATTATTAAGTAAAGAATGTTCGATTTAAATATGTTTTAAAAATTTGAATCATTGTTAAATTAGTTAAATTAATACTCAATTCCTAGTTAGAAAAATTTTCTGAACTCATTATCACGTGATCAAATGGAATGCCTAATTTTAAATAAATTTTTTAATTATTTTATTATTATGCCATAAGGAGTTCCCATTTGAGAACAACTCCCCTAGTGGCCACTATGTATCGGTCTACAATGTTAGATCAAATGTTAGAGAATTGAATATTTATGTTTTGTCGAAATAATAGTTAGGAAAAATAATTAGCCGACACTAACAATTAGGGAAAAAACTACATACAACCTTTCCTCCATCAAGTCTAAAAGCCCTCAAAAATCTAGTGAGGCACCTCCTCCTTGCATTGCTGAAAACATGGGGGCTTCATTGACAAAGCAAAACCATATCATGTGTGTTCATATTGGGGCATAAAAATGAGGAAAATGTGAAATAATATATTGAGCATATATAGGTGAGTAAAGGGTTTTTATATCTTGCAAAGCAATATGTGTATGTGAGGTGGTGAAATAGAGGTTTGGGAGTATTGCGGGCGTATCAAGAGTGTGAAGGAGAAAGAAAAAATATAGTAATTTTTAGGTCCATATTAGCCTAATATTCAAACCAATGGCCCTAGTGTTGACATGTAATTCATTGTAATGTTAAATTCTTAAAGTAAAAGTCACATTCTCACTTATATTTCATTTTCATCCTTTCACTTTTATTTTTAACATTACCATGAAATGGATTAGGATGTTTGAGAGTGGTTCCGTCCTCATTAGATTTCTTATGGAGTTTTTTAGGATTTCAAGGTTGGGTGGATTGCACTATTTCCATTGGATTTTGTCATGTAATATGGTATAGAAATCATATTTAATCAATAAAACTAAGTTCTCTACGTACCTTGATGTTAGTCAAAATTAGTTGTTAAACTCCACTATCATGAACCTACTAAAAATGTACCCATCACTCAAAAAAAATATTGACTTGACATGCTACATTTTTTCTATGTTATGTTAATGATTAGAGGGTGATATTAATGATAAAGATCCCAATATAGTCAATGCTTTTGATGATATGCAGGTATTTGTTGTAGGATGATTTTTTTGGATGATAGAGGCCATCCAGATCCTATTTGTTATGTATTTTCAGTTCAAAGATGGATTTCACTCCACATTATCTTGGTTATTTGCACCCTTACATGCTATATAAATGAGAACTTGTAATTTGTGGACCTATTGTTGAGGAATATTATAACTAATAGATGAATGATATTATATCATTTCATCCATGTTTTTATGTTTTTTTTAATCACAAATTCATCATTCTACATGCTTGTGCTGACATATATGCATCAAAATACATAAAAATATATATTATATAAAATTCACTCCCAAAATTTCTCCCAACCTCGGACCTTTTTAAATTATCACTCCTCGCTCTTTCTTCCACTCCCACTTCCCGCTTCTACTCCTGCTTCCGGCTTCTACTCCACTCTCACTCCCGACAAGCCTTGCTCCAGAATAGACATGCATCACATTACTAATACGTCTATGATCTTTGTCTAATGTGTGTGTTAATATTTTTTACCTACTACTAAGATAGTGATACTCCCAATGACAAATAAGTAGAGAAGGCAACAAATATGACACCTTCACCCTTTCCTTGCATTGTTGATGAATAGGTTGAATGAAAGTGAAGGAGACAATGATATCGACTATTTCTTTGCGGAGTGCACATGCATGCAACAAGATATGGTGAAATATAATATTGTTTTGAAGAGGGTGCATGTATGCTAATGGCACACATGTGACACCTTCAGTTAATTCCAATTTAGATTTTGTTTAAAATGTAGGAATTTCAGTTTTTTATAGAGTTTTTATATTATGAGAGTTTTTCTTTTGTTATTTTTAGCATGCGTGGTCTATTCTTACTAAGAGGGTGTGGATCCTTAGTCAATTAGAATACTTATGCATGAGAAATTTCCATCTTAGGTACAGGACATAAATCTCAAGGAAGGGATGCATGCTTGCATGATCTAGTTCATGTTTTGGTGGAGACACACTTACTTGGCACTCTTACCATGCAACTATGTTGCACTAGATGATCATATAAGGGATATGATTTGAGAAAGTCCAGCCATATAGGATTTTGCATGTGTCCATATTCATTTTACTTTCTCTACTCTTCCTATTCTATAAGTGAGATGAAAGGTGTGCCATTGTGTTGGTTATCAAGGTTTTGTTTTGACCTATTGTGGTGTAAGTTTTTTTTTTTCAATAGAAGATATATGCAATTGAGAGTTCAAATCTATGCATTTTCCATTCAAAATTTTCAATATCCTGCTTCTTTTTTGTTGTAACTTTAATGTTTTCAACTACCTAGTATTTAGGTTCTTCTTTCTTGGTGCAAAATATGCTCACCATTGTTAATGAAAATAAAGGGGTATAAATATAAATGGATATAAAAAATATTAATGAAGAAATGGATACCTACAATATGTAGTGAAAATAGGGGATTTTTAAATTGGTAACTTGTATTGGGTTCATATTGGTAGGGTGTTAAATAAAGTAGTTTTTAGAGGTATTTTCCAATATGTAGTCAAATTAGGGCTATTGCTGAGTATGCCACGAAAGCACATGCTATGTTAGAGGTTCATTGAGTGAAGCCCCCATGGATGAAACAAGACTATAAATTTTGTTACTTGGGGTTCCACCCCTTCACTCATTGAATTATTCGATGCTTAACCCACCAAATGATTTAAGGACACTTGTTGAAACAAAATGGACCAATGGAGGAATCAATTCATGAAGATTATCAAGTTTTACGTACATAGAGAAGTTTGAATTGGAAACAGAAGTAGAGGTATTCAAACCCGAGCGAGCCACCTCCTCCTTGTGCTGGTAAAACAAGACTGTAAATTTGGTCACTTGTGGTTCCACCCGTTCACTCATTAAAGTATTCAATGCTTAATGCATGTAATTATTTAAGAACTCTTATTGAGAGAAGAAAAATTGGACTAACAGAGGAATCAATTCATGCAGATTCTCAAGTTTCGAGTTCACAGAGAAGTTGGAATTGGAAACAAAAGCAGACGAAGTTAGAATTTTTAATTTACATTAAATTATTTGAGGGTGACTTGTCAAAATGTCTTCAGAGTAAAAAGGGAATTCCAATTCAATTTGTTTGAGAGCACTAAGATGGGATTTTAACCTTGGATTAGGGTTTTTTAAGTCAAGGTTTGTGTCAGTACAAGCTTAATCGCCTATCTGCTACCGATTTTCCTAATAAATTGATTCTATTACGATTTTATAGGATCTTCCCATGGAGTGGCGAGATGATTAAGTAAGCATAATATTTTACGAATCAAGAGAATACCATAAATATTACCAATGTATACTTCATCTTGCATAAAAATCTACTAATAGGAGGATCCTTTATGTACAAATTGCAAGTTTTACTCTGTCCAAGAGTGAAAACTATGCCAATTAAGTCTACATTTGGATTCATGAAAAGAAATTAGGTATGGTCAATAGGTGAGAGAAACCTGGTAGTTTCCATTTCACCCAAATGAATATCATGGAACAAAAGGATTCTCCAAATGTACTAATATTGATATTTTCCCAACTCTGTGTCGACTGACTCACGTGAGTGATACAATGAAATATCTAGAGATGTACGAACCTTTCTAATCCTTTTCAAGTCTTACTAAAAATGAGCATGATCAGGATAATAATATTGGGAGGAGAAAACGCTTGAGGCTTAGGGTAAAAAGGAAATTGAAATGTAGGTACCTCTAACTCTATCATTTTCTTTTTTTTTTCTAAAGGAGAATTTCTTCCATGACCATCATAATTCCAACTTGATAGGCAGTGGTGTTTTCAATATGTCAATTGTCTCTTATGACCATAATACCTTTAGATCATTTATTTTTAAAATGGAAGAGATCACTTGGGAAGGTCACCATTTAGATTGATCATGTTGTCATGTTGGGAGAAATTTCTAGTGTGTAAAATCTCCTACTAGTGAAGAGTAATACTAGCTAATAGCGTAATCTAGCAATTGAATTCGAGTGGTCAGAAAAATGACTACTTGATAAGTACGCATATTGTTTCGTATACTTGTAATATAATTCTTGAGAGGTTCTGACAGTTGGAAAAGGGGATCTTTGTATTATATTGTTTGCCTTTAAAAAATGTCCCTTGCAAAAGAGTCTTGCATCCAATTGTTGCAATGTGAAGGAATGTATCTTTTTCTCAGTAATCATGAGCAGTAAGAGGAACATCCTACCAAGTTTCAGAGTCCCCATATCAACGTCCAAGTGATAGTCATTCTAGAAGACACTATTATTCCAGGACTTATTTGGTCGATATCTTGGATCACCGTTTGGAGAGATTTATTTTGAAGTTATTCATATGAAATAATTATGGAATTGTGGGAAATCTGTGCCTCTAAATATTTCCTACAAAATTTAAGAAAATACTTCCACAAGGCCTTTTGGTCCAATGGCCTTCTAGTAGGAATGCTCCAAGGAAGGAAACAATGTGGAATTAAAAAGGGAGAATAATTTTGACATAGTGAAGTAAGTGAATGGAGCCACTTTAAAATTGTTTTATATATATTATTATATCTAACATAATCTTATGGATAAGCTCAACTTATAATTAAATTTGCAAAATATACAATTCTCCAATTGAACTCACTATAATTACATTTTTGAGGCAACCAATCTTAAAAGAATATTTTAAAAATAACATTATTATAGCTTGAGGAAAATTTCCCTTTGGTTCCCAAGAATCATGAGTTTTATACACATCCTATGAAAGTAGTTTGGATGGTTCATCATACATATAAACTAGTACCCGAAGAAGTCTAAGAGGACATTATTATGGCTAAAAATTATTCCAAATTTGAAAATATGACTTGGCAAATGAGTGGTAAACGCGTGAAAACATTGAGTACAAGTATATATATGAAAAGAAAAAATAAAGGTAAGATAGATGCGTGACAAAAGTGAAGGAAACCCAAAAGACTAATAGTAAGTTGTATTATATATTCAAGTACCAATTTTAATAGTAAGAGCAATTACAAATAGTTTCCTTAACGTTGGATCCCATTTGAATTGTAATATCTTTATTTTTTAAAACTAAATTATTTTTAGCATATTTTTGGCATATGGATTATGTTGATGAACGTTTTTGGGTTTCTGGATCATGCATTGATTGGGATTTCAATTATCGTGACATTGCCTAGAGTATTGGGGTATTTGGGTCATGCATTGATTGGGATTTTGATTACTGTGACATTTCCTAGAGCCTCATGGATTTTAAAATTTGGATTTAAAATTATTCTTAGTTTTTTAAGGTTCTTTTATACCATCTATGATTTTGAATGGGTTGTAGCTTTAGGGTTTTACATGAAAAATTTTGAAGTTATTGGTCCTCATGATGGTAGCTCCTATGGGTGTGTTTCACTAAGTTGGTAAGATGTTAAATCCTATTAGGCACACAATATCATGGAATTAAAGTGGATATGGTAATGATAAATAGAAAAAATAGAAGTCAGATATTTAACCTTTCATGTGAGTATTTCGTTCCATTGTATAAGTTTCCAATGCAGACATTAGTGGATTACTGTTGCCATGAGTACATTTATCAATGCTAAAAGTAAAGAATAGGAGAAAAATTAGTTCACTAATGTATTTTGCACTTGGAATTGAGGTTATACTCCATACACAACAAATAGGGTGGGAGGATTTGAGTTTGACAAAATATTTTGAAAAAGGTACTGGGTTTCTAAAATGTGTAGTTTGATGAGACCTCTCCAGTTGGAATTGGGGTTCTATTCCATGTAAGGTCAACAATTTACGCCATTTATCATCCTTTGGATCATGAGAAAGTTCTTGAAGGGTTTTATGCAAGGTGTTTTCCTTTACAAAATACTGAAAGGGAAACATCATATGTGTCCTGGTCTAGGATTTAGAAATAAATTTCAAAAGGATAAAAGTTAAGAAGCTAGAATGCATAGAGAATGCAAGATTATTTATTTGAAGCCAATAAGGTAGTTTAGAAGCACATTGAAAGTCTCAAATACCGTCACTTCATTCATCATGGATTGTTAGAGACCGTGTTCAAGTAAATCTCTACTACCAGTCAAGAGTAATACTAGCCAATTGCGTAATCTAGAAATTAAATTCCACAGGTGAAAAATTGGATTACAAGATAAGTATTCACATTGTTTCCTATACTTCTAATATGAGTTTTGAGAGGTTCTGATAGATAGAAAAATGGACTTTTGTGTTGTAGTGTTTTCATTTAAAAAATGTCTCTTGCAAAAGAGTCTTGCATCCAATTGTTTCAATGAGAAGGAATGCATCAGTTTCAAAATAATCACGAATTGCAAGAGGAACATCCTCCTACGTTTCAAAGTCCCCATATCAACATCCAATTGGTAGTAATTCTAGTAATCAGTATTATTCCTAGACTTATCTGCCTGATATATTGGATCACCATATGGAGAGGGTCATTCTGAAGTTATTATTATCAAAGAATTATGGAGTTGTGGGAAATTCATGCCCCCAAATATTGCTTAGTGGATTAAAAAAAAATGCTTCAACAAGGCCTTTTCATCCAGTAGCCTTCTGGTAGGAATGCTCAAAGCAAGGAAACAATGTGGAATTAAAAAGGTAGAATCATTTTGATATCGTGAAGTAACTGAATGGAGCCAATTTAAAATTAATCTTTTATATATCATTAATAATTATATCTAATGAAATCATATGGATAATGTCAACTTTTCATTAAATTCACAAAAAATATAATTCTTCAAATAAATTGGATGAAGATACAATTATAAGACAACCAATCTTAAAATAGTATTTTAAGAAGAACATATGTTGTGGCCTGAGGAAAAGTTCTCTCCAGTTTATGGGATTCATGTGTTCTATAAGTAGTTTTAAGAAAATCGTTTGGATAATTCATCATGCATATGAACTAGCCACCGAAGAATGCAGGAGGACATTATTTTGGCTAAGAGTCTTTCCAAATTTGTAAATATGACTTTTCCACTGACTCATAAATTTGTGACAACATGTAGTGCAAGTATATATATAAAAAGGAAAAACAAAGGAAACACAGATGTGTGACAGGAGTGAAGGAAACTGGAAGATTAACAATAAGTTGTCTTGAGGAATTGGTTCATGTGGGCCTCTGAAATTGAGGACTCTAACATTAGTGCTTTGTATAGTTATGTTGGAGAAATAAAAATCGATACATCAAAGAAATGTTTTGGAAAATGTGTTATAGATTGAAGTTCCAATTTTCATAGTAAGAGAAACTACATATAATTGCCTTAATATTTGATCCCATTTGAATTGTATTATTTCTTTTTTTAACTAAATCATTTTTAGCATGTTTCTAGTACATCGATGTGTTGATGAAGTTTTGGGTTCCTTGAGTCATCGCATGTTGGGATTCAATGAGCAATAAGAGGAACACCTCTGAGTTTTAGAGTCCCATATCAAAATGCATAAAAAGAATTTCTAAGTAGTCACTATTCCTGAACTTATCTAACCAAATCTTGGGATCACTATATCACGAGAGTGATTATGGAAATATCTTCCAAATAATATGGAACTATGGGAATTCATAACGCTAAAACATTACGCTACGAATTTAAACAAAATATCTACAAGGCTTTGTCGAACCTCTATAGGAAGCTCCAAGATTAAACAAGAATGAATAAAAGGAAAATAATTTTGATATAGTTAAATAAACTAAATGAGCCATTATATATAATTTGCCTTATATGGGCTCACCTTTTCCTAATCGAAAAAATAAAATTCCTTATCCAAATTGGCTGAAAACATAATTCTAAGGAAACCAATATTAAAAGAATATTTTTATAAGAACATGTCTTGTATCCTGATGTGGATTTACCTTCCATTCCTAGTACTCATGTGTTATATATGTGGTTTTAAGAAATTAGTTTGGATGGTTCAACATGCAACGAGTTCCCGAAAAAGTGCAGAGGACATTATTATTGCAAGAAGTTAGTCCAAATTTGTAAATATGACCTGTTCACAGAGTGATAAACCCATGACAACATGGGTGCAAGTATATATATGAAAAGAAAAAATCAAGGCGAGACAGATGTGTGAGAAAACTAAAGGAATCCAAAAATAT
>APFE030566944.1:42505-62429 GCA_000404065.3 Pinus taeda | reverse complement strand
TATTTACATCTACATCCATTAATAATGTAGATAAACACATTATCCAACTCGAATACATTAACTAATTTAACTAAATAAATACTTGCATAAAGCAGTTGGAGCTACAAATGTCACAACTTCCATTCCTACATTGGGAGAATGAAGCATTTAATGAATGGTGTTTATTTTAGGGTTCCAAGTAAAGGGAAATTAGTTATTCGTTTTACGTATATTTTTGTACATTACAAAGTTAATTATTTTGGTAATCTTTGTTTAGGAATAATAGTGGCTGGATTTACGTACATTTTAGGCTTAACCTAAAGATATCATTGTTGAATGTTTTAAGTGTAATTACCTTATAGAAATTGTCAAAAACTAATTTGTTTTTAAGAAAATTATAATATTAGTTAGGTAAGAAAAAATAACTATACTATATGATTTGTAGAATAACGTAAATAATTTTTAATAAAAAAATTAAATTGATAATAAAATTTAATGATTCTCATAAACATAATGTACCAATAAAATAATGTACCAATCATTTTTTACTATAAATTGTTAAGATGTAAGCACTTTCTAAAACCTATGTAAGTATTTTTCAAAACCTCTTATTTCCACCTTTGCAACATTTCAATTGAGAAAATGAATTATAGCTTAACAAATATTTATATAAATTTAGAAATTTGATTTAATATAAAATTTATATTATGTTATGTATGTGGCGAAAACCCAATATAGAGAGATAAATCGATATTATAAGTGATGATTTGCAAGTTGTATAGCTACATCATTTATCTATATATTTCTCAATGGATGTATAATGTTTGACTAGACATATTTCTATTCAAGATTAACTATTTTATGCTCTAGGGAATTTTATAGCATATTAAAATATTCAAATCATGCATTCGATATAAAAAATCGAGTTTAGTGACTTTTGTTGACAATAAACAAATGGTAGGGCATACCTAGCAATTAGATCGAGAAAACAAATATGGTGCATCCAATATAAATACAAAGAGAACATATACTTGAATTATCATTTGATCATACTCCACACTATCCATGATTTATGATATCACAAATGCCCCTCATAGCAAATATTTTGCATCTGTGCATAAATTAGCTACTATGATATTATGTTTGTAGAGAATATTTATAGAAGATAACCATTCAAAGGATGCAATTGCTTCCTGAAGTTCTTTAGGTTTGTGTGTAATTATATGTTTTCAATAGACACCTTCTCATTGGCCTAATTGTTAACGAGTTTGGAGTCTCCCGAGATGAAATTTTTTAACAGTTTTTAGTCAAGCAATTGTGATTTATTTTTTAACGTTATAGAATTTTGGCACTTATTTGTTCCACACCTAGAATTGTATCTAAATTTAATGTGGAGAGGATGACAAATATAGAGAACCAATTTGACCCCACATCTTGGAAAATTTCCTTGTGAAGCACCATTAGGAAGGCCGAAGGGATGCCATGATCAAGAGGTGGAATTACAATCACTTGCCTAACTCTAAATTTATTTCATACTCTTAAAATTAGACCAATAGTGATCTAAACAAAAGTATTGTTAGAACAAAAGATATTAGATTTACTAGCCCAACATATACTATTTTAAGTATACATGGAAATCCTTTAAAAGAGGTAGTGACTTGATTGTGTTTCCATAATTTTAGGCATTTTTATATTGTGGATTGGTTCCATGAGGCCTTCATGTATAGACATCTCATCACCTTTCCACATACCTAAAATATTTATAGACAAATAATAAAGAGATGTGAGATGCTTTCATCTAAATATTTCCACAATCTACAACAACTAAAGCCCACCCAACCCCTTTTCTACACATTTTCCCATGTGAGCATCTTATTATTAATGGCTAACCAAAAAATAATTTTGGATTTAAGGAGAGCATGAAACTTCCTCAAATAGATCTATAACCATTTTTTACCCCTATGAAAAGTAGTTTAGAAAATGAGTCATGGTCAAGTTTTGTATGAAGTATTCACTGCTCGGGTTCTTTGATGATCTTTTTTTGTATGATTAGTTTTTCTCTGCTAATAAAAATTACAACTTTCTAAACATATGCTTTCTTGTTTCTTCTTGTGATGAGGTTTCATTAATTGTTTGTGCATACAATCAGGTAAATTTCCTTGAGCTTTAACATGACATCCATGAGAAAAATAACTTCATAACAAATATTGAACAATAGACATTCAAAGTACACAAAATCATCAAAGAGACACTTTAACACAATGTTTTGATGTAGGAGTTCACTCCTCCTAGGCTACATCTCCTTAGTCTAGCTTCCATAGCTTGTGCCTTTGTATTAGCTCATTGTGGCAAATTTTTATTTTACAAAGCTCTATGGCTCCCAATACCTGCACCAATGTTGTAAGAATCTCCACATTAACCATGAACGCCTCTTTCTAAGCTCAATTTGGCCAAAAATTGACTTCTTTGTGGCTTAGTCAGTCTTTTCCTACATTTTCTCCTATAATTCTGGAATATCTTCAGTTAGCCCCGCTAAATTTGTACGTAGGCCCGAATTTGAGGGCACCGCCAAAATTACCACTAGTTTAACTTGTAGTTAATTAAGTCCTAAACTGCACTTAATTATTTTTAAAACATTATTAGCACTAAAATAAACTATAACCTCCAGCGACTTTGGTGGAATGTTCACATGTGGAGATAATTAACCAGCGTGGTTTTGGAGCCACTGGATTATTTGACTGGTTGGGGTTGTGGTGAATGTTCACATGTGGAAACCGCTAACCGTTATGGAGTTGTTATGGGAGAGTCGCCTGGGTTAACACAAATAGTTTGTGGTTTTATAACATTGTGTTCAAATGTGACCACTGTAGAGTGGTTAGATTGGATTCGCCAATTCATAACCATGACCATTGTGGTTGGTTGTGTTGCGTTCACATGGGGGGAGGTTTGGCCTGCGGGCTGGCCCTCCCCTAAACACCAATCTCCAAATGGCTTAACTTTAAATAGAGGCAAAGTTCTTCCATTTTAAGAACCATGTTGTAGAGCAGGCAGTTAAGGCACGAGGATGGTAGGCCAAAGTTGCGAGTTCGACTCGACCTACAACCAAATTTTTCTCCAATATACATACCTCCAACCCAACCTTTGGGAGGTGCCACATGGTGGCCTCTGGGCTTGCCACATGGCATTCTTCGATTGGTCCAGAAATGAACCATTAAAAATGTGCCAACAAACCACTGTACAATCCAACCAGATAATCCCACTTGTCCATCCCTAATTTGACATTGACCTATGTTGACCATGCCTAGTCACCTGCCATGTCAACAATATGGAATATTGACTGTGCAGTGACTAGGCATTTTTTTTGTTGCAAATTCAATTCTTTAGCACAACGATCATAACACAATAAATTTCTCATACGAATTTGGTTTTTGACAAAACAAGTGGCATTAGGATTGTTTTCAGAAAATGGACACAGTCATTCAGATTTTGAGCCATTCTGATAACTTTGATTTTTAAGCCAAATACTGATTTCCTGATCATTCCTCCCCACTAGAAGCCTTTTGGAACCAAAGATACTATCAATTTTTCAGCAGGTGATGGTACAACTCCCTCACCTTCTCGGTCTGAAACCATTTGGATTGAGAAGGAATTTGTCCCTTGAGTCCCACTCTAAGGTATTTGACATCCCTCTCGTTGAAGTTTTGGTTATTTTTTTAAGTATGAGATCTTGCTAAAGCTCATTTAGATATTCTGTCAAGAAATCATTTATTGATGGCAGTTGAACATGCTCTCCTTGATTATCAATCAAAGGAGGCTCAAACAATCTCAAATTATCAACATTAATAACATAGTATATTTGCATGTAAGGAGGAAAATCAAGCTTAAATGCATTATTACCAATATTTTCCATAATTTTAAAAGGACCATAACGGATTGGTTTAAGCTTTTTACCTTCCAATTGAAGTCTCTCTTTTTTAATATAGAACCAAACTTCATCACCAACTTGAAATTTGTGATCAAACTGGTGTTTGTCATGCCTTGCCTTGTAGCTGATTTGACTTTTCTCAAGTTGTTCTTGCACTGTATGATGTATCAACTGAATTTTCTCTATTAACTTCCTTGCCTTATTGATGTCATTTTGAACTTCGATGGCAACATATTTCTCAAATATGAAGTCCAATGGCGATCTTGGAAAGTACCCGTAACATGCCTCAAATGGCGACGTATTTGTGGAAGAATGCTTTGCTCTGTTGTATGTAATGCAACTATTCGTCCCACAAGTTGGGAAGTTTGTTGCAATATCCTCTAAGAAGATGAATATTTGTTCGATTGAACACATTGGTTTGTCCATCTATTTTTGGATGAAAGGTCATACTCTTCTTCAACTTTGTGTCCATCATGTCCCACAAATATGACCCAAAATACCCAACAAATAGAGAATATTGATCCCTTAGAATAGAAGTAAGAATACCAAAATAAACTCAAATGTTTTGGAAGAAAAGATGCGCTATTTTTTTACTCTAATTTTCCTTTTACATGGTGTTGGTACACACATTTTGTTGCACCTGTCTACAACTACATAAAAGTAATCATGACCTTTCCTTGACAATGGAAGACCTCCTACAAAATCCATTGATATACTCTCCCATGGACATGAAGGTACTGGAAGTGTAGTGTACAAACCAAGTTTCCTATTGTTAGGCTTAGCTGTATCACATAGAGAGCATCCTCTTATGAATCGAGAAACATTATCCAACATGCGTGGCCAATAATAATACCTTTGAAGATTTGCTATTGTCTTGCCTACACCAAAGTGTCTAGCAATCAATGAAGTGTGTGCCTCCCTTATGATATTGTTTCTTCTCCCTATGGAATACACAACTTCTCCAAGTGATACAATAAACTATTATGTACATGATAATCCAACTCTCTAATTTGATTTTCTTGACTCAATCTTGCATATACTTCTTGAAAGTCACTATCATTTGCATATTGCTTTATGCAACTTTCATGCAAAACAAAATTATGCTTGAGTATAAGAGATGAATTTACAATAGGCCTTGAAAGCATACTAGCTACCTTATTGTACATTCCCTTTTTATACCCGATAACCAAATTAAATTATTGTAGAAAACCAAACCATTTGAAATGTCATGACTACTGCAACTTTGACTATGAGTGTAAGTACTACAATGGTTGATGGTCGGTATGGATGATGGTCTACTTCCCCATTAAATAGTGCTTCCATTTCTTAAAAATTTGTACCAATGCATAAATTTCTTTATCATATGTGGGATAATTAGTTACAGCTCCATTAAATATCTCATCATGAAATTAAATGGGCTTACCATTTTGCAATAGAACTTCTCCCATGGCATAATCACTTGCATCCATTTGAATCTCGAATGGTTGTCTAAGATTTGGAAGTGCTAATACCAGTGTTGAACTTATATTTTACTTCAAAGCATCAAATTATTTCTATTGTACATCTCCCCAATGGAAGACTTTCTTGACAATTGTCAATGCATGTAATGGAGGTGCAATGGAAGAAAAATTAACAGTAAACTTTCTCCAATATTCTTCCTCCCGTAAAAAGCCTCTTACGTATGTATGTGTATTGGGTTTGGGCCAATTCAAAATGACCTAAACCCAATTCAGAATGACCTAAACCTTAGGGGAGTATATCTTCAGCTCACCTCCTCTAACAATGTGTCCCAAATACACTAAATAAGTCTTGCCAAATTCACACCTTTACATCTTTAAGAACATTTTTTCTTTTCTCAAGACATCAAGTACCTTGTTTACATGCATGACATGTTCATCTCTTGCTTTGTTGAATATGAGGATATAATCTAAGTAGACAATGAGAAAATCATATAGAATGGTCTTAACACATCATTCATTACCGTCATGAAAGTAGCTAGAGAATTTATAAGACTGAAAGGCATAACAAGCCACTCAAATAGTCCTTGTTTAGTTTTAAATGCAGTTTTCCAAATGTCTTCTTCAGCTACCCTAACTTGATGATAACCACTTTGTAAATCTAACTTAGTGAAATACTTTGTATACCTCAATTGATCAAGAAAATAATCAATTATTGGGAGTGGATGGCGATTATTTATTGTGATTTTGTTTAGTGCACAAAAATCCACACACATGCTCCAAGTTCCATCCTTCTTTGGCACCAAGACAATGGGTGAACCACATGGTGAAGTAGATGGGCATATGATACATTTTTTCAACAATTCTTGAATTTTCTATTTAATTTCCAAGCTCTCCATAATAGACATGTGATACATGCCAATGTTTAGAAGTGGAACATCTTGTTGCGAATGAATCTCATGCTCAATTCCCCTCTTGGGAGGTAACCTCTATGGTTCCTGAAACATTTGGCCATGCTTGCTTAACACGTCAAACAAATCAGATTTCAATTTACCATCATAACCTTCAAAATATTCATAATCAATATCATTCTTTTTCTTGATCATGAGAAGCACAAAATTTTTAGTGGCATTTACTAGTCTCTTCATTTGTCCTACATTAACCAAAGAAATGTTCAACTTTTTGTGATGGGCTCATTATGTACTCCACCCCATTATTGAGAAATATGTATTTGTTGTCATGGCGATAAAATACTTCTTTTATATCATACAAATAAGGACAACCCAAAATGGTTCTGAGATGTCAAGTGGAACTACATCTAACTCAACTCAATCAATGAAATTTTCAGTAATGGCGAACTTGAATAAACACTTCGTTGTAACTTGTAAGTTTGCATTGTTAACTATCCAACCCAATGGATGTGCCTTATGATGAGGTACAATTTCAAGGTTCAGTTTTTTTACCGAGTATTTTGAAATCAATTTTGATTGTGACCCACTATCAAATAATGCATCAATCTTTGTATGATTTGAAATCACTCTACATGAAACAACTCTATTCTTGACTCTTCATTTGGAGTGTTATTTTGATTGTGTGATGAACTAGTGTTTGCAACAATTTCTTTTCCTTTTCTAACCATGGTTGAGATCTTCGTCTCATCACTAGAATTTGAACCAAGTTCATGTTGTGTGCTAGCGATTATCTTTTGTTTTCCCTTATTGTTTTTTTTCTTAGGCCTTAATTTAGGATGCAATTTCCAACAATGGGATTCATCATGCCCCTCTTTGGAACAGTGTTTGCATGTGATTTTCTCCCCTTCTTCTCCACACTTGCATTCTTCTTTCCCTTCCATTTTCCGCCCTTCTCTTTCTAGTTACCCTTGAATGGATTCCTCTTACTACACTCTTCCTGAGTGTTCTTTCCTCTAGATTCAAGGTGTGTGGCTTGCACACATACCTCGTCTAGATTATTTGGATCGAACATAAGAATAGTATGTTTCAGATAGGAATGTAAACCCCCAATATATTTTAGCAGTGTATCTTGGGAATTCAAATTCACTCCTAATATCAAAGCCATTTTCCTAAAGTCCTATGTATAATCTTGGAATGTTTGGCCTTTAAGCTACCTAAAATTCTTGCAACGCATAAAATATTTTTGAATATAGCATAAAGGATAAAACTGTATCTTAATTGCAGAAACAAATTCAACCCAAGTAATGGATATCTTACCCTGGATTCTCATTTCCTCTTGAGTCTTTTCTTTCCACCAAACTAATGCAGCTCCTTTCAACCTCAATGAAGCCAAATGGATCTTTATGTCGTATTCTTGAAGGTTATGAATTCTGCAGTATACCTCCAACTGTCGAATCCAATCGTCCAACTTTTCTTCATTCACCCCTCCATTGTACATGGAAAGTTCGAATTTTATGTCCAATTTAAGTAATGGAGTCTTTCCTTTTGGGGTTTTGAATGAGTATGGGTATTTTTAGTGGTGGTAATGGAAGATGATGTTTTGTGAGATGATGGAGATGATGAGGAATATGATGGGGATGGTGGAGATGGAGGTGGCTTTCCAAAATTCCGTTTGGAATCCTTCTTCTCATATTTCTTATCCTTTAAGTTTCCTTATACATGTAGAGGTTTATAACTCTCTCCAACCATTCTAGTGTTCCTCTCTTCATAGAGGAATTTAAAAAGCTTAGTTAAAGTGAAGAAAGCTTTCTTGAAGTCTCCCTCTTATTAAGAGATATGTTCAAGCTCTATTTCTCCATATATAATGGCTTTGGATTCAGGCTCGAAAATGGGTACTGCTTGTACCTATTCAATCTCAATTGAAGACAAAACTTGAGGAGTTTCAAGTGAAACCAGAATTGGAACTTTGGGTGGTGGATTTTTTGGTCTTGTGGCTCTCCTTATTTTGGGCATTACCTCAAGAGTTGCAACCAATAGCTTCCCTTCTCCTTTCTGCATCTTTAACCTTGTAAGAATCACAATTTTGAGAACATTATAAACCTAATTGCACAAACTCAAGCAATAAAGCAATTCAACCTTTTCTTTCGTACCAAATTGATCTATTTTTGTATGATTAGTTTTATTTTTCTAATAATAAATACAAATTTCTAAACATATGCTTGCTTATTGGTTCTTGTGTTGAGGTTTCATTAACTATTTGTGGATACAATCAGGTAAATTTCCTTAAGTTTTAACATGACATTCATGAGAAAAATAGCTTCAAAACAAATATTGAACATAAAACAGTCAGACTACAACAAACCATCAAAGAGACACTTTAACACATGGTCCATCTTCCATGGCTTGGGCCTCTCTGTTAGCTTAATGTCGGAAAATGAAGTTTTACAAAGCTCTATGGCTCCTAATACCAACACCAATATGTTTAGAATGTCCAAATTAGAAAATAACACCTCTTCCTCAGCTCAATTTCGTCGAAAATTGACTTCTCTATGGCTCAGTGAATCTTTTCCTACATTTTCTCCTCTAATTCTAGAATATATCTAGTTAGCCCCACTAAATCTAGAGGTAGGCCGGAATTTGGGAGCACTACAAAAATTACCACGAGTTTAACTCGTAGTTAATTAAGGCTTAAACTACACTTAATTAATTTTAAAACGGAATTAGTGCTAACATAAACCATAGCCTCCGGTGACTTTGATGGACTGTTCACATGTGGAGTTAATTAACCCATGTGGTTTTGGAGCCATCAGATTAGATTACCATTTGGGGTTGTGGTGAACTTTCACATGCAGAACTGCTAAACATTATGGAGTTGTTATGCCGGAGTTGCCGGGGTTAACACAAACAATTTGCGGTTTTGTAACACTGTTTTCACATGCGACCATTTCGCAGTGGTTAGGTTGGAGCCACCAATTCATAATCGTGACCATTACGATTGGTTGTGTTGCGTTCACATGGAGGGGAGGGCTGGCCCTCCCCTAACCACCAACCTCCAAATTGCTTAACTTTAAATAGAGGCAGAGTTCTTCCATGGTAAGAACCAAGGTCTAGAGTAGGCAGTTAAGGCTTGGGGATGGTAGGCTGGAGGTCACTGATTTGACCCAACCTCCAACCAAATTTTTTCTCCAATATACATACCTCCAACCTGTCCTTTGGGAGGTGCCACGTTGTGGCCTCTGGGCGTGCCACATGGAATTCTTCCATTTGTCTAGAAATGAACCAAACAAAACACACCAACAAACCAATGTACAATCCAACCAGATAGTTCCACTTGTCCATCCCTGATTCTTTATTAGCCTGCATTGACCATGCCTAGGCACCTACCATGTCAAAAGTACAGACTGCAGACTGTGTAGTGACTGGGCATTTTTTTTGCAAATTTTGCCTCTTTAGCAAAGCGATCAGAACATAATAACCTTCTCATACGAGCTTGGTTTTCGATGAAATGAGTTGTGTTAGGATCATTTTTCCAGGACAGGTGTGGTTGTGTGATCTAAATACTGAGCACCTGACCATTTGACCAAATCAAATTGTCCTCTATATAATCTCTTTACCTTATAAAATTTGAATTTTACCAAAATACTTATATATTATTCCAAATATACCTTCTCCTTTTTATTTAGACCCAAAATCTTAGTAGGTATCCATTCAACACAACTTCATTCTTGTGTAATCACATTTCATTTTTCATCTAGCATGGTTCATCGTGAGTATGTAACGTGAGTACCTCTTGGATGAGGAATTAAATTCCGCATCCAATGAGTTCTCCAACATCCATGGAGTAATAAACTGGTTGATACATTCAAAGGTTAAAAAAAATGGAAATAAGAAAACTTGATAAAATTAAAAGAAGAAAAAAAGAGATGACAATAAATTCAATTGAAGACAAAAGAGAAACATGCCCAAAAACATAGAAATTTGTAATAAATGCATTATTTGTAATATTATTGTTCAATTAAGTGGATTTTGTGCCCTTCCATCAACTAGTACATAATAACTTGCTTGACGAAGTAACTCAATAAGGAAATTTGATAGTTTGAAATCATCCCCAACCTTAAGCTAAGGATCTAGGCCAAATTTTACCTTTGATCCATTTCCAACAGACGAGACAATCCATTCTCCAATGAGGGGGAAATCAAGAACATGGAATTTATAAATATTAGAGCCCTTTAATGATTTTTGAGGATGCTTGTACTAATGTTCAAACACGAAGGTATAATTTCATTTTTTTTGTGGGGACACTCCCCCATAGTGAACGTTTATGCGCTAGATGCCATAAGCTATGTGTGGCTAGATATTTGTTGAAAAACATCTTATTTTGAAAGGCCATATTTTTAAATTATATGGGAGGGTGATTGTGTCCAATATTACCAAAAGGATGCCACCAGATTTCCTTGAATAAACCTAAAAGAAATGAGAGGAATCTTTGTGTATTTTGAGAGAATGCATTTATGGACATAATAAATATAATTTTCATATATTGAGATACCTTTGCGGAATGATTTGATCATAATTTCTCTACCTCCTCTAGATAAGTTACTATTTATATAAAAGAGATCCATGATTCAACATTCTTTTATAACCATAATCGGTTAATGAAGCTATGGCCATTACAATTTAGGAAGAATCCAAATAATTTAAATTCCCCCATCCAAAGACACTTGGGGGAATTGAAAGTAAAGACCTACCTGGGTCAAAATATTCTCTAGTAGAGAGTAGGGTATATAGTATGGTTTTCAGCATTGACTTACATTATATTAGCAGAACATAATAAATAAATGATGTTTCTTAAATCTAACAACTCACAAAAATATACCACAAAAAAGATAAGAATATTGTCCATGCGTAAAAAGGGACAAAGAAGGTGACTTGCAACCATTTCAATTCCCTTAGATAATCTCTTGGAAATTTCCTCATGGGTCATTTTTCTAAGTACTTCAACAACCGATATAAAATGTAGTGGGGAGAGAAGAAACATTGTACCAAACAAGAAGAAGCCTTGAAAAAATGGTAAGGAGCTTCACTGATGATCACAACAAATAAATATAAATAAATAAAAATCATAATCCATTTAATAGTTACTATATCCTTACCTAGTTTTAGCATAACCAAATGGAGGAAGGACCAATTAGACATGTCAAAATATTTTGATAAGTCAAGCTTAAGAGAAACTAGTAAAATTTTTCGGGATTTGATTAAAGGAAAGGATTACTAGGCCAAGAAGGTAGTATTGTGAATTTGTCTACCATGCAAGGAACTAAACCACTCATCTAATATTATATCATTGAAAATCTGGTTAAGCAGACATCTAGAATTTTGGATATGATCTTGTAATTTACATTGCAATAGGAATCGACCTAAAGTCTTCAAAATATGCCCCATCATTATTTTCTTGAATGGAAGAGATAAAAATTGAAGCTATAGTAAGGTCACTGAGGTTCCAAAATGAATTTTAGAATGTCATCTTTGAGGACCATTGATGAAAATATTTTTCCCTTCTTACATGGGGAATATAGTTTTCTTTACCTCACGTTCTAAACCTTCCTATTCTAAGGATAGTTTAATTTCATCAATGAACATATAGTAAAATTTGGAGAGAACCTCTAGGATTTCCTATATAAGAAAACCTATGGGCTCCTTGAAGAGAGTATTGAAATCATTGACCCTTGCTAGCACTTTACCTTTAGAAGAACATCCCATAGTTCCATCACCTTTTTTTATTTCCTAATATTTTTTTTGTTCCATCGAGATGAGACAAATTGGCGAAAGAGATTGTATTTCTTATCCCCAACCTTCATTTTTCCAAATGGCTCTTCCTTTTAATTTCCAATATCTTTCCTCCTTTTGTAATAGAGACTATCTTTCCTACTATAGATATCAGAGAGTTGAAATATTTTCCTCTAACAAAGTGCAACAATAGTTTTCATAGAGGGATTTTATTTATTATTCTACTCCCTTTAGTCAAGTATTTTTATTTCCTTATAGAGGAAAGACTGATTATTTGTGGTTTCCTTGGGCTTGAATATATTAATTGCAGATTTAACTATGTAAAAATTAGGATGTGAAGCATATAAATGTGTTAAAGAGTCCTTGACCATTTTTTTGATGTCCTCTTCATGGAATTGTGAGTGTTTAAATCTAAGTGTGAGAAGTGGTCTCTTTGGATCCAACACCATATGGAGGAGAAAATGTGGGTGAAGAAATAGATATTTGATGGATACCCATGATTGAGTGATTATCCAAACATTTATTAGATCTATGGAAACCAAAAATCTATACAACCTTGTTGAAATATCATTATGTTCTGCATGGAACTTTTAGCAAGTACGAGAAATTCTAATAGAAATAGGTTCCACCAAGTGATGACTCTTTAAGGAAGTTGTGAAGAAGCCACTAAGGGGGTCAAGCCATGGATTCCCCCCAAGATATCTCTTATATAAAGGGTGAGGCTTAAATATCCCCCAATAATGATATTTTTTTCTAATAGAGTGCCGAAATATGGAAAATCCATCCAAAAATGGGATTATAAAAACATAAGTACCATAAACATTAAGGATCAATAACTCAGTTCTAAATTCATTTATCATCAATATAAAATAATTTGTGTTTCTATAGATTATGGAGTCCAATCGCCTAAACTTAGGGCTCCGACTAGTGAGAAGCTCATGAGAGAGCCCCACCACATCTAATGTGGACAAGGACAAATATGTTCATGTGATCTAATGTTTTTATCTGTATTGTAAGCTTTGCAACATAACAACAAAGGGAGAGTGTTAGGATTAATGCTTACATTATTAGATTTCGTTTGTTGATCTTCTTTAGGTTTTGTTGGAGATTGTTGAGATATTCTCTCAACAACAATCTCCAAGTTTGAAATTAGTTAGATGTGACTCCAACTATATAAATTTATTATATTTGAGATTAAAAATATGAAATAGTTTTGTGATTGTGCCAATAAAACTCTTTGTGAAACATTTTAGAATATTCATAGGAGTAATAAGAAATCAAAGTATGTATTTATTCCTTTTCTACATTGTAATGTAAAGGCAACAAGGTTAGCAAACTTGGAGATTCAACCCACTATACTGTGGATCTTCTTAACATATAAATGTTCTTTATTGCAATGCTATGGCTCATTAATACCTCATGCCCAAAAAACTATCACTCATGTTCATATACTTATTCCTCTTATTTTTAAATTATGCGAATATGCTTGTATATTTCAGAATAAACATTCCAAAATTTTAATTAATTAGAAATAATTAGTAGTTGTATGGTAGGTATTTAACCTCTAATAAATATTCTAGAATATTGATATTAATATATACAAGATAATGATTTAGATTTATCTCCAACGTAGTTGCGTTCTTTATACCTTTTTATTTAAACTCATTCCTTAAAAATAATGATATGAACAAGTCTCATATGGACTAAGTTATGTTTTTTTTGGCTTGTGCTATTGATTAATTATGGGATTGACCCATCATGTTCTAAAAGTGGAGGAAAGGTGGTAAATAATCTCTATGGTAAAATGGAGGTCTCCATGATTAAGTATCTTGTTTCACGCTTCTTTAAATTGATATATATTCAACTTATATATAAATTCTTTCCATAATTCATAATAATAATAATTTAAAATAAAGTAATAATTTACTTAGTTTTTATGATTCCTTTAATCACACCATAAGATGTTTCCCTTTGAAAAAGGTCCCCCAATTACCACTA
Source organism: Pinus taeda (assembly GCA_000404065.3). Lineage (NCBI taxonomy): Eukaryota > Viridiplantae > Streptophyta > Pinopsida > Pinales > Pinaceae > Pinus > Pinus taeda. Next base: position 48,372 of record APFE030566944.1, on the reverse strand, counting down.
TGGAAAACTTTAAAATGTCAAATTGAATGTTATAGGATTGAATATTTGTGTGCCATCAGATTAATAGTTATAAAAATGAGTTAGGTGTAGTTAACAATTAGGGGAAAAAATCCATACAACCATTCCTGTCAAATCTGCAAACCCTCGAAACCGACTTTCCTCCTTGCATAGATGAAACATGACTTTAAATTTGGTTGCTTGGGGTTCCACCCCTTCAGTCACTGAAGTATTTGATGCTTAATGCATCTAATGTTTAAGGACTCTCCATAACTCGCTCACCTTCAAATGCCTCTCCGGATCAAATATATACCTATAGTCTTGGAATATTTGTAATCTCATCCACAAATATCACAAGAGACGAACCTATCTCCTATAATTCATGTTTGGTAATATATTTATATCCTCCAACTATTGTTTAGTCATATTAGTGGCCTTTGCTAGAGAAGCATGAATTGACTCTAGGAAAGTTTCAGACACAAAACCAACCCTAAAAACAACATTATTAAGTGCAATAATGTTTCCCTCAAAAAGTATCTCGATCTATGTCAAATGTTATATATATCATTAAGTTTTCAGTTGACAATATGTTTGCGATGGCTCCATGTAATACATATTTATCTCTTAATGAATTGAACATTATGGCTGTTGTTACAATATTATATTAAAAAAATTAGAAACTTGGTTTTGTATCTGATTATTTCATAGTTCTTTTTAATATCTATGTTGCATTTGAGGCGTGACGTTTTGTTGGGTATTTTGAACAGATTGAGATGCCATTGACTTTTATGGTGCTTTGTACATGAAGATCATTTCTCCATCCACAATGTTCTTTTTGTATTGCTCTCCCAGTAGTCATATCTTTATTATTTATTTTCTTTGTATTAGTCTTTGAATGAATATTGAATAAATGTATTTTATCAAATTGTGTAAATAAAAATATTTTCAGATTATCTCGAATGGAATTGGAATAATCAAATTTTTACATTTTGTGAAAGTTAACTTCGAATGGGATAATGTAAATGACATTAATCACAAATTATTTGCGTGGGTTATTGATGTTAAAATTCAACTTCATTTTCATTTTCATCGTCTTGTCCTTTTGAGGTGCATTTTCATGTTATTTGTTTTTCGAATTCCTGCTAATCTCACACATATTAAACCTATGTGAAAATAATAAAGTAAGATGTTTTTGCTGCAGAAAAGAATATACTTTGTTAGAATAGTTTAAAAATATTTGTTTTGGTTATTGATAGTTAATTATATAAATATAATTTTTTTATTGCTCTTTATTAGTTATTATTAAGTAAAGAATGTTTGATTTAAATAATTTTTTAATAATTCTGAATCTTTGTTAAATTAGTTAAATTAATACTCAATGCCTAGTTAGAAAATTTTCTGAACTCATTATCATGTGATCAAATGGAATGCCTAATTTTAAATAATTTTTTAAATTTTTGTTATTATGCCATAAGTACTTCCCATTTGAGAACAACTCCCCTAGTGACCACTTTGTGCCGGTCTATAGTGTTAGATTGAATGTTAGATAATTGAAGATTTATGTGGCGTCGAATTAATAGTTAGGAAAAATAATTAGCCGACACTAACAATTACGGAAAAAGTATGTAAAACCTTTCCTCCATCAGGCCTACAAGCCCCCGAAAATCTAGCGAGGCACCTCCTCCTTGCATTGTTGAAACCATGGGGGCTTCACTGACAAAGTAATACTATATCATGTGTGTTCATATTGTGACATAAAAAATGAGGAAAAAGTTAAATAATATATTGAGCATAGATAGGGGAGTAAAGGGTTTTTATATATTCCATAGCAATATGTGTATTATAAGTTATTTTTTATACAACACATTTTGCAGATAGAGGAAAAAAACATGTGGGATGGTGAAATAGATGTTCAGGAGTATTGTGGGAGTATCGAGAGTGGGAAGGAGAAAGAAAAAATATGGTAATTTTCAGGTCCATATTAGCCTAATATTGAAACCTATGCCCCTAGTGTTGACATGTAATTCATTGTAATGTTAAATTCTTAAAGTAAAAGTTGCATTCTCATTTATATTTCATTTTCATCCTTTTACTTATATTTTTAACATTACCATTAAATGGCTCAGGAATTTTGAGAGTGGTTATGACCTCATTAGATTTCTTATGGAGTTTTTTAGAATTTTATGATTGGGTGGATTGCAATTTTTCCATTGGATTTTGTCATGTAATATGGCATGGAACTCATATTTAATCAATAAAACCAAGTTCTCTATGTACCTTGATGTTAGTCAAAATTAGTTGTCAAACTCCATTATCATGAACCTACTAAAAATGTACCCATCACTCAAAAAAAATATTGACTTGACATGCTACATTTTTTCTATATTATGTTAATTATTAGAGGGTGATCTTAATGAAAAAGATCCCAAGATAGGCAATGCTTTTGATGATATGTAGGTATTTCTTGTAGGATGATTTTTTTGGATGCTAGAGGACATCCAGAGCCTATTTGTTGATGTATTTATAGTTCAAAGATGGATTTCATTCGACGTTATCTTCGTTTTGTGCACCCTTACATGCTATATAAATGAGAACTTGTAATTTGTGGACCTATGGTTGAGGAAGATTATAACTAATAGATGAATTATATTATATCATTCAATCCATGTTTTTATGTTTTTTTTTAATCAAAAATTCGTCATTCTCCATGCTTGTGTTGACATATACGCATCAACACACATAAAAATATATATTATATAAAATTCACTCACAAACCTTCTCCCAACATGGAACATTTTTAAACTATCACTCCTCGCTCTTTCTTCCACTCCCACTTCCTGCTTCTACTCCTACTTTTGGCTTCTACTATGACTCTCACTCCCAACAAGCCTTGCTCCAAAATAGACATGCATCACATCACTAATAACTCTATGATCTATTGCTAATGTGTGCGTTAATATTTTTTACCTGCCGCTGAGCTAGTGATACTCCCAATGATGAGGAAGTAGAGAAGAAAACAAATATGACACCTTCACCCTTTCCTTGCATTATTGATGAATAGGTTGAATGAAAGTGGAGGAGACAGTGATATCGACTATTTCTTCATAGAGTGTACATGCATGCCACAATAGATAGTGAATTATAATATTGTTTTGAAGGGGGTGCATACATGCTAATGACACACATGTCACACCTTTAGGTAATTCCAGTTTAGATTTTATTTCAAATTTAGGAATTTCAATTTTTGATAGAGTTTTTCTATTATGAGAGTTTTTATTTTGTTATTTTTAGCATGCATGATCTATTATTACTAATAGGGTGTGGATCCATAGTCAATTAGAATAATTATGCATGAGAAATTTCCATCATAGGTAGAGGACATAAATCTCAAGGAAGGGATGCATGCTTGCATGATCTAGTTCATGTTTTGCTGGAGACACACTTACTTGGCACTCTTACCATGCAACTATGCTGAACTAGGTGATTAGATTAGGGATATGATTTGACAAAGTCCAACCATATAAGATTTTTCATGTGTACATATTCATTTTACTTTCTCTACTCTTCCTATTCTATAAGTGAGATGAAATGTGTACCATTGTGTTTGTTATCGAGGTTTTGTTTGGACCTACTGTAGTGTAACTTTTTCTGTTTTCAGTATTCTGCCTCTTTCTTACTGAAACTTTAAAGGTTTCAACTACCTAGTATTTAGGTTATTCTTTCTAGGTGCAAAATCTACTCACCATTGCTAATGAAAATAAAGGGGTATAAATATAAATGGGTATAAAAAATGTTAATGAAGAAATGGATACCTACAATATATAGTGAAAATAGGGGATTTTTAAATTGGTAATGTGTGTTGGGTTCATATTGGTAGGGTGTTAAATAAAGTGATTTTTAGAGGTATTTTCCAATATGTAGTCAAATTAGGGCTATTGTTTAGTATGCCATGAAAGAAAATGCTACGTTAGAGGTTCATTGAGTGAAGCCCCCATGGATGAAACAAGACTATAAATTTGGTTACTTGGGGTTCCACCCCTTCACTCACTGAAGTATTCGATGCTTAGTCCACCTAATGATTTAAGGAAATTTGTTGAAAAAGAAACTGGACCAATGGAGGAATTAGTTCATGCAAATTCTCAAGTTACACATACATAGAGAAGTTTGAATTGGCAGCAGAAGTAGAGGTAGTCAAACCCGAGCAAGCCACCTCCTCCTTGTGTTGGTAAAACAAGACTATAAATTTGGTTGCTTGTGGTTCCACCCATTCACTCATTGAAGTATTCGATGCTTAATGCATGCAATTATTTAAGAACTGTTATTGAGAGAAGAAAAGATGGACTAGCGGAGGAATCAATTCATGCAAATTCTCAAGTTCATGGTTCATGGAGAAGTTGGAATTGGCAACAGAACCGAAGATAGTTAGAATTTTTAAGTTACATTAAATTATTTGAGGGTGACTTGTGAAAATGTCTTCAGAGTACAAAGGGAATTCCAATTCAATTTGTTTGAGAGCACTAAGATGGGATTTTAACCTTGGATTAGGATTTTTTAAGTCAAGATTCGTGTCAGTACAAACATAATCACCTATCTGCTACCGATTTTCCTAATGAATTAATTTTGTTATGATTTTATAGGATCTTCCCATGGAGTGGCGAGATGATTAAGTAAGCATAATAATTTACGAATCAAGAGAATACAATAAATATTACTGATGTATACTTCAACTTGCATAAAACTCTACTAATAGGAGGATCCTTTATGTACAAATTGCAAGTTTTACTCTGCCCAAGAGTGAAAACTATGAGAATTAAGTCTACATTTGGATTCTGGAAACAAAAATTAGGTATGGTTAGTAGGTGAGAGAAACCTGGTAATTTCCTTTTCACCCAAGTGAATATCAGGGAATAATATGATTCTCCAAATGTATTGATATCGATATTTTCCCAGCTCTGTGTTGACTGACTCACGTGAGTGATACAATGAAATATTTATAGCTCTACGAACCTTTCTAATCCTTTTCAAGTCTTATTAAGAATGAGTATGATCAGGATAAAAATATTGGGAGGAACAAATGCTTGAGGCTTAGGAAAAAAAGGAAATTCAAATGTAAGTACCTCTAATTCTTTCAGTTTCTTCATTTTCCTAATGGAGAATTTCTTCCATGACCATCACAATTCCAACCTTCTTGGCAATGGTGTTTTCAATATATCAATTATCTCTTATTCACATAATACCTTTAGCTCATTTATTTTGAAAATGGAAGAGATCACTTGGGAAGGTCATCATTTAAATTCATCATGTTGTCATCATGGGAGGAATTTCTAGTGTGTAAACTCTGCTACTAGTGAAGAGTAATAGTAGCCGATAGCGTAATCTAGCAATTGAATTCGAGTGGTAAGAAAAATTGACCACTCGATAAGCATGCATATTGTTTCCTATACTTGTAATCTAATTCTTGATGGGTTCCGACAGATGGAAAAGGGGATCTTTGTATTATATTGTTTGCCTTTAAAATATGTCCCTTGCAAAAGGGTTTGGCATCCAATTGTTGCAATGTGAAGGAATGTGTCTTTTTCTCAGTAATCATGACCAGTAAGCGGAACATCCTCACAAGTTTCAGAGTCCCCATATCAACATCCAACTGATAGTCATTCTTGGAGACGCTATTATTCCTGGACTTATTTGGCTGATATCTTGGATCACCGTTTGAGGAGATTTATTTTGAAGCTATTCTTATGAAATAATTATGGAATTGTGGAGAGTTCATGCCTCTAAATATTTCCTACAAAATTTAACAAAATACTTCCACAAGGCCTTTTGGTCTAATAGCCTTCTGGTAAGAATGCTCCAAGGAAGGAAACAATGTT
>APFE030566944.1:0-27637 GCA_000404065.3 Pinus taeda | reverse complement strand
ATTATTTTCTAGCCTTTCCAACCTTTCCAGGCAAAAAAACAAAATTGAAAAATAGCTTTTTTTCCAATCTTACAATTATTTTTAGTTTTTCTTCTTGGATGGACTTCACTATCTATTTGTATTTAGGAATTTATTGTGATTAACACCGTCGGTCTCATAATGAACAAATTCTCAAGAAAACGTTATCAAGAGAAAACTAATCCCTACTAATTTTTAAACAAATTCCATAGAATATTCTCCGCTATTTGATTTATATCAGAAAATTATTATATCCTTCACCCCAATTTAGTCAAATTTGATAATTGTGATTTGGTTTCTTAATAAGTAAATCCGAAAACTTAAAAAATTCCAATTATTAAAAATTTTAAATCCAATGCTTTGATGAGAAAGATGGATATTCAACATTTTAGGTGAAAACATTTAATGATGAAATAGTAACTTTTACCTCACTAATTTATTTTAAAATTATTATTTTTAAATGAAAATAAAAAAAACGTAATTGGAATTATTCATTAAGATTATTAAATTTAAAATTAATTTATTTAATTTAAATATATATTAAATTAATAATTAATATTTTTTATGAATTAACATCGGTTTATTTATCATCATTATTTCTCTTTATAAAATAGAACTATATCAATTGGAATAATAGTTAAATTCGAGAAGATAAAAAGCAGGTTCATATTTTAAAAAATAATAACAATATTAAAATAAACTAATTTATTTGTTAAGTTTTTGTAAGATAAATTCTCTTTGGGCTATAGTATAATAAGCAAAGAAAAAAAACAAAACAAGCAAATGATAAGAACTTCAATCTCCACATATCTCTATATTTATAAGATTTTTTTATAAAGTTTGATTTTCCATATTAAAGATAATTAATTATTTATAAATTTTTAGATTTAAGTGGTTAAATATATATAATCCATGTGTAACATTAGCTCTGAAACCAAAGGGTTTAGAGTTTAAGTTGTGATCATACGAAGAATTACAAACCCGGGTTACTCAAATTGAAGGAACTACGCATTAAAAGTGGCTTAAGGATATACGAAGTGTTTGAATCAAAAACGAAAGTTTCAAACATCTTGTGAAGGTCCAACATAGTAATATCTACGATTGAGCGAGGTCGATTCTTGAATTGATAGCGAAGTGCAGAAAAATAAGAATCGATAATGCGAAGCTCTTCAAAACCTTTGAGATTGAGCGAGGCCCTCTGAACTTTTTCCCTGCTAATTCTCTGCTACGATATAATCACACCCAAAAAATCAAGATAGAACGAGCCTTCGAAAGGCTAGCAGGCCCCTCATAACCTCAAAAGCAGGACCCCACATCTGACATTACCTCTAAGACCAAAGGGTTTAGGACTTAGGGTGCGATCATACGAAGAATTACAAAACCTAGGTTATTCAGAACTATGGTTCGAAGAATGGTTTTATAAAAAGTCTTGTCATGGGTCTGCGAATTGGGTCTGTGGTGTGATTTTTCCAAATACTTTTCTAATATTTGCAGTGTCATCCATTCATCTTTCTAGATCCAATATGGTCTGCGGGTTGCTTCGTCTGGGGCACATGCAGTCTGCGGGCTGGTTTGTTGATATCAGGGGCACACATTCCTTATATTTTTCTAATACATATCTACTGATATATTTTCAAGTGTGAGTAATTCACCACAACTACCAAAGATTACTAAAGGTAGACCTAGCACAATTACTCTATAGATCCTTCATTAGTATATAGAGTCTTTAGCGAAACGTAGAGAAGAAAGAGAAGTGAAGCTACAAATAGAGTTATAAGCCATATTGGAAAATAAATTCACATCTCTTCAAGAAAAAATCCAAAAACAAATAGAAAATAAAATAGAACTATTGGGAATAAAATGGAGGCAATGGTGACTAGGTTGCAGGTTATAGAAAAACAAAACGAAGATACAAACCAAAGATCCCATTAAGGAAATTTTGATACTTTAGAGAGTCTTAAAATGGAGGACATGATTAAAGAACTAGAAGAAAATGTTAATAGTCACCTCACCCTAAATAGTGTGGCAAGTAAATTAGCTATCAAACCAATTAAAGGTGAAATGAAAAAATTGATAGAATTAGAACATGAGTGTAACAAAAGGGCCATGAACCTTATAATCTTCGGTTTGAAAGAGGAGGTAGACGAGGATACTTTAGCCATAGCTCAGACAAAATTACATAATAGATTACAAATTGAAACAATGTGTCTCACAGAAGCAACAAGGTTGCGGAAATTAACTAAGAATAAAGGGAGGCTGATCTGAATAAAGGTGAGCTCTACTAACCATAAGTATGACATATTTAGTAAAACCTCAAGTCTAAAAGTAACGAGGATATTTATAAATGAAGATCTCATTCCAGAAGATCAAACAGAATTAAGAAAGAAGGTTCAAAAGGTAAAAGAAGCTAGGAAGGAAGGGAAATGGGAAATAATAAAAAATATAAAACTCGCTATTCGAGATAGAAACCAAAAATATAGTAATAAATAGCAATTCAACATGCTCGAGATTCTTTCTTGGAATTGTCAGGGCTTTCCATGGAACAAAGGCCCCAAGCTAAGTTTGATCCTGAACGATATTGATATTATATTTCTTGTTAAAACCCGGGAGCATGAAGAATCTAATGTCCCTAACATAGATGTCTTTACATTATGGTCTACCTGGAACAAAAAATCATCCCATAGGGGCATTAGGGGTATAGCTTGTTACATTAAGAAGAACATCTCCCCCCATGCTAGGATTTATAAAACCCTTCCTTACAACCAATATAGTTGGATAGAGATTACTAATAATAATGACAAAAAGACCTACACAACAATATATCATTTCCCCCCATCAATTCTAACTCTTATAATAAAAATAATCTATATAAAAATAGTCTTTACAATGGTTTAGAGAATGATATTTCTAGCCTAAGGAATGGAAATAATATCCTTTTAATGGGTGACATTAATGCTCGAACTTAAAGCAACCAAACTATTATTCTAAGCAATTATTCCAACCCTAATCCTCTTTGGTTAGATGAAGACCTTACTTTGGCTAACCGATACGAAAGGAGCTCTGAAGACCTCGGGGAGAATTTGTTTGGGTTGGAGCTAGTCAAGCTTTGTAGTGCTCAGGATCTGATAATTTGCAATGGTCTAAAGGCGTGGCCCAATTCTAGCCAAATGACCTGCATCCATGGGCTTGGTAGCAACGTGGTAGACTATGTTATTTTTTATCTCCCTTTATACAATGAAATAATAAATTGTCACATCTTAAACGACCACGAGCCTAACTCTGATCATAGGCCTTTACTTATAATTCTCAATTTTGTCATGCATAGAGATCCCATAAAAGATAATCCTTATAGGAAAAAGAACTTAATCTTTGACAGAAATAAAAACGATCTCTTTCTAAATGAATTCAAAACTAATTTACTTCCTTTATCTAGTATAGACAACATAGAAGACCTCTATCATAATTTTAATACAACCCTCTCATATTCTATTAACGATTTCTCAATTGAAGTTTCGTGTAATAAAAGAAATAGAAAAACCAACCCTTGGTATGACAAAGATTATAAAAGTGTGAGGAGGGAAATTAAGGAAGCTGTTGATAAATCTCTTAAAATTGGCAAGATAAAAATATACAAAGCCCTAACTAAAAAGAAATAAATGCAATATATTCATAAAAGGCAAGAGAATCTCTTACACCTCTGTAATGTAGCTCCCAAGAAGTTCTAGAGGCAGATTCTAACTAGGAAAAGTAAAGATAATAATAAAATTTCTTTACACAACTGGAATTCTTATCTTAAAAGGCTTCATGAATCTACAAATGTCATGGATAACTTTGAAACCCTTCTCATAAAGAAATAATTTTTCTCATTAGAAGACATTGATTGTGGGGTTAAATGCCTAGAAAATGGGAAAGCTAAGGCTATTGAAGGTTACCAGTCGGAAATCTTAAAAATTGGAGGTCATGTCCTCATCCCCTACATCCACAAGATTTTTGATCAAGTGGTCAAGCAAGGGTTATCTAAACCATGGACTTGGAGCCTCATTATCCCTATTTTTAAAAGTGGGGATACAAATAACTCCTCTAATTATGAGACAATTATGATTAACCCTCTCTTAGCTAAGTTATATGGTATTATTTTGGAAAATAAGTTGAGCATATGGCTTGAAAGTGAAGGTAAGTGGGCTAAAGGCCAAGTGTGTTTTAAAAGGCAGCACTCAACAATGAACCACCTTGTTACGCCTCAGATTTGTGGAGGAATGCCACAATGACAAATCCAATCTCTTTTGTGGCTTTGTGGATTTTAGAAAGGCTTTCGATATATTTCCTAGAAACAACCTATGGAATAGATTAGAAGAGCTAAACGTTCCTTTCGAGTTGAAAGTTGTCGCTATAAGGTTATACGAGAACGTAATTGCTGAGTCAAAGAGCAATGAGCGGTGGCCAAAAGATATTAAGTGTAATATCAAAGTTAAACAATGTTCGCCCCTCTCCCCTACCCTATTTGGGATTTACATCGACATGATAGAAGGTTTTTTAGAGGAAGTAGGCTGTGTTGGCACGATCTTAGCTAGGATAGTCATCATCCTTCCTCTCTATGTTGATGATATTGTTATTCTCACGAGGTGCCCATCTGATCTTGATAAACAACTTAGACTTCTTAAGGATTTTTTCTCTACCATGGGTATAATTGTTAACATTGACAAGAAAAAGTTATGATTATCAAATCCAAGAAGGAAAGTTACGCTAATTTTATGTATGACAATAGTAACTTGGAGGAATTGTCTTCTTACAAGTACCTAGGAATTGATATTCATCACAAGCTCAACTGCAACTATAGCATTGAGAAAAAGATTAATGGGGGGTGGAAAGCTTATTTGGGTCTTGAAAATAATTGCAAAACAAAAAACCTCATAATGTGGGATAGAAAGAAGTTCCTCTTTGAAACATTAGTCACTCATGTTATCTTATATGGATATGAGGTTTGGGGTTGCAGAGTCTCTAGAAAATCCTAGAGAAAGATTGAGCAAATCCAGAAGCGTTTTATAAGGTATAACCCTCAAAATTAAAAGAAATGCACCTTATCCTATTCTCCTTATAGAAGTGTGTCTTTCCCCTATCAAGAGCCTAGCTATGACTAGGCTTCTATGGTACAAGCACAATCTCAATGACATAGGAGACCATAGACTTCCTAAGCTAGCCTTAAATTCCAGCCAAAACCACCTAAGGCTCAACTGAGGTTGGTACAAAGACACCAGCGCCTAGTTAAACCTTTGGGAGATTGACAAGAATGTTGCATTGCAAAACATTAATAACATTAAAAATATTGTTACTTCTAAGTTCAAAGAAAAAATGCGGTGTGAGAAATATTTAGCAGCTAAAAGAAAATTAAGATATTATAAGGAGGTCATCAACCTCACCCTAGAAGATCAGAATTATCTCTTCGTTTTAAGTAGCTTAAAAAAGAAAATTAATATAGCCAAGATTAGAACGAACTCTCATGAGTTCCATAGTGAAACAGGTTATTGGGTAGTTCCTAAAACACCATGGATGGAAAGGATCTTCCATCTATGTGAGAATATGAACATAGAGGATGAAAATCACTTCCTCTTAGAGTGCTCCACGTACAACCACATTCGATCTTAGTTTAATAATCTTTGTTGCGATACTGATATTCCTAGCCCTTTACGATGTCAAAATTATAATGAGCTCAAGAGGCTTCTCTCCAAGCTTTTTGAACATAGGAATAAAATCTTAAATCAAACAAAATAATTCGTTTTTTAGGTCCAACAGACCAAATTTTGGTCTCAGTGGACGTTAACCATCATCATAATAATATTAATGAAATTAAGTCTTACAAATTTTCAATATTTGGTAAAATTTTAAATTCTAATTATTTTTAAATTGATATGTATTGAAATTGAAAAAAAGTTTAAAGTTGGAGGACAAATTTAATAGTAATTGCAACCTTTAATCTCTATCTTCGAGAATTATCACGTTGATATTAATAATATCACTTTATTATGGCCTTGGAAGATTAATGGTCTCACGCGGAGGAATTAGTAGTATCACATGGAGGAATTGTCTATACTGTCAAAATAGGCTAGAATTTGGGCTAAAAAAATTGAAAATGTCTTGTAGATGTACTATTTGAATCATATTTTCTATGGTTGAAATGGATTCTGTACCATCAAAAACCTCTAGAGCACATAAAATTATGAACTCTGACAACTTTTACTTAAATTTACAAAAATCTCTCAAAATATAACCAAAATTTCAACAACTTTCCTTGCAAAAAACATAATCATTATACTACAACTTTATCCTGAAAAATGAAATTAAATATGTAAAATAAGTCTGTCAACATTTTAAGGACGTCAACCATCATGATGGAATAAGAGGCCATTACTATCACGGCTACCTCCTTTATAATATTAGCAATAGAATTGTCATTTCACTGATAACTAATGAAATGATTAGTAATTTAACGCCAATATATTTTTTCATGGATTAAATTATAGATAGACAAAGAGGAGATATATACTAAAATATGCATGGTTAAATGTCATTTTTATTGGTGAGTGTTATCCACGATAATCACTTATCAAACTCAGGTAATCGGTGATACGTTAAATGTGTTTTGAAGTTGAGAGTAAACTGCATAAATTTATTTAAATATGGATTTAATATGGAATTGTAAATTTTTTTATGAATTTTTATTTAAATATTTTGTATAATTTATTATTTATTCTTTCTATTATTAAATTTTAACATTAATAACAAATAAATACACAAATAAAATTACTCAGCATACGAAAATATAAAATAAACTTCATTGCTAAATAATTTTATAATGGTGAGTAAATATATTCTTTTCATTTACTCACTGTTCATTATGTTTCACCGAATTGGACCAAATTATGAAACATAATTTGTCACATGATTACACCACTACCTCAAGGTACAGAGTTTGTTACAGGATTCTTCGAGAGAGAATTTGTTACGTGATTACACCACTTCTTCGAGATAGGGACCATTTATTTGTACTTGTTTATCACTGTGCCTCGTGATTCGTCGAGTGTAAACAAACCGGATTCGAGAGCATCATCGCAATCACAGTATAACGTGATCTGATGTCCACAAAAGACAAACTCTCACACAAGCATGCTCATCCCACACGCCATGCGAACATTTAAATATACATATTGTTTGCCTTTCAACAAATGTATATCGCAAGACGGAACCCAACTAGACAGGTACTGGTGTATGTTAATGACGGCTGTCGATATTTCGCCCACAGTGGAGCTTGTCCGTGATATCACAATTCGCAACCTTCTGCTACAGTAAAATATGGCCGAAAAAGTACATAAAGAGACATTATTTAGTGTGGAGAGCACACGCTTGTGGTTTCCATCTGATTCTTCATTACGCGCTCACTGGATTGTTGAAATATAATTTCAACTGAGGTGTAGGGACACTGACGGCAGCGCAGTTAATTCCACAAAACCACCGGTATTTTCCCCTCACCACCTTTCATGCTTGCTGGTATTTTTGGAGGGAGCTGCGATCAGTCCGACCATCCGACACGTGTTCTCAGTACGGTTTCAAAACCGCCAATCCCCCGGAACGTATAGTTCGATTAAAATGGGTTCCCGAGGAATTAACCACAACCGTTCGATCATATCAACGGTCATGGCAGCAAGCTACACGGTTCTTAGTTATTAGGCTGACCTCCATGCAATTTGACGTGGAGTAGAAGTTACATTTTGACGGCCAGTTCTTTTCTCCGTAAAAGTCATTAATGATATTTAATGTGGTTCGCAGGGACACCGACGGCAGCACAGTTAATTCCACAAAACCGCAGGTATTTTCGCCGCACCACTTTTCATGCTGGCTGGTATTTTTGGAGGGGCTCCGATATGTCCGACCATCCGACACGTGTCCTTAGTACGTTTCAAAACCACCAATCCCTCGGAACATATAGAGGTACAGTTTTGGGACAGTCGCTGTCAATCCATGTGGCATTTCCCGGCGATTGGTTTCCGATTAATATGGTGTAAGGCGTTGCTGTTCTGTTCATCATATATCACATGCGCATATATCACATGCCCCCATATATATCACATGCCCTCGCCATCATATATCACATGCGCATATATCACATGCCCCCGCGATCCTGTACTTCGGCGCCGCGGATCAACTACCGTTCCTTTTACATTTATTGATAGAAAGTGCAGGTTGTTCTGATCCGTGTGACAGGAGATGAGGATCACAAGATCAGTGGTCGATTAGAAGTAGAATTTGGACGGTAGAGATATGTGGGCGCGTAATCGAAATTTGAATTAACTAATAAATTAAAAAAAACTGCGATTGTAATTAAAAAGGAACTTGATTCTACAACAATGAAAAAATCCTTGTTGTGTGTATGAATTTGCAGAGCAGATGCAAAGTAAAAGAGATGGAGTTTGATGAAAGATCAAAGGAACTCGATTCTACAACAATTGTGTGTATGAATTTGCAGAGCAGATGCAAAGTAAAAGAGATGGAGTTTGACGAAAGATGGAGTTTGCCAAAAATTGCAACGTTGTAATTTTCTCACTGTATATCTCGTGTTATCACAATCACTTAGAATACGGACCCACGTTTATGCAAATAAAAAGAAACGGATTTTGTTGTGTATGAATTTGCAGAGCAGATGCAAAGTAAAAGAGATGGAGTTTGACGAATGATGGAATTTGCCAAAACTGCAACGTTGTGATTTTCTCACTGTATATCTCGTTACCACAATGATTTAGAATACACACCCACGTTTATGCAAATAAAAAGAATCGAACTTTGTTGTGTATGAATTTGCAGAGCAGATGCAAAGTAAAAAAGATGGAGTTTGCCAAATCTGCAATGTTGTGATTTTCTCACTGTATATCTCGTTATCACAATCACTTAGAATACGCACCCACGTCACTTAGAATACGCACCCACATTTATGCAAATAAAAAAGAAACGCATCTAACTCTAGCTACTATTTCTGAAGAAAGAGTGAGTTTCAATGTGAACGCAATTTTTCAGGACACTAGAGATCATTGGAGATACATTTTATTAGATTTATAATTGAATAACCAAATTAAATAGGCATTAATATTATTTTAAAATCTTCTCAATTTAACGTCTAATAAATTAAACTGGTCACTCAATCTAAACTCTCTGGAATAATCATATGCATGGCTACGATATTTTTGCTAATTTTTATTGGGTGGTGTTGTTGATTTGAGCCGTTGAGTGATTATATAATTAATTAACAACAATGCACTGTAAAAATTCCTTAATACTTAAATTCAAAAGAGTGAAGGTAACTCTATTTGAATGGTTTATGAGGCACAATACTTGCTAAGGTTTTGCAAATGGGGTAGCAACCTAAGTGCGCTTGATTGTGGGGAAAAACTCCACAGTTCAGCGTCCTTGATCTAGAGGGCTATTTGGGATGGGTGACCTCCCATAAGTCTTGGTTACCGAGTGCAAGCCCCGGGAAGTGACGAAAGACGCTATATAAAAAAGTTGTAACCTTAAATAATTTCATATTAATAATAATAAAATAATAATTATATTAAAGGAGAAAACAGATATAATTTATTTAATATATATATATATATATATATATATATATATATATATATATATGACTTTTCGTTGAATCCCAAAAAAATGATATCTAGTAAATTAAAATTTATATTAAATGTAAGTGAGTTTAATTAACATGTTTTGAAATCATATTAATAAAATTGTTTAAAATAATTGTTAAAATATATTATCATATCTTTTTATAAAGTATAAAAGATTCTATTAAATTCGTATTAAGAGGAAAATAACAAAACACTTTTAAGATAAAATTGTACTAATAAAATATTAATAATGAGGAAGGCACAAACTTGAAATCTTTACTATTAACAAATTAATAAAGCAATAGAAGGGTGAGTCAAATTCTTTTTTAAATTAATTTTTTCAATCCATAAAAGATAGTATATTTTGATAATTAATATTATTTTTTATTAATGTTACAACTATATAATAAATTATTTAAAAAATAAATTTTATATTATTTTAATAATATGATACATTATCTAATTTTAAGGTCATAAACAAGTTAGACACCAAATTAGTGTATGAGACCCCTTGTTTTTGTCCATCCCTTGTTTTTGGGACAAGGGATGCACCTTTGCACAAATATTTGAATGCTAAAGCCTATGAAGGCATCCCCTCTAGCTTTGAACCTTTGCCCTCTTACTAGGAAACACATGCTCTTAACCATTAATAAACAAATTCATAAATTATAGATTAATTGTTTTGTTTGGTGTTTTTTCTCTAACAAGTTTTAGGGTTGACAATAGAAACCACCTTGTAAAAATTAAATTATCAAGGAGTGTCCAAAATTCATATAATCCATTTATCATTAAATGAAATAAATAACATATGCAATATAAAAATTAAAATATTAAAGAAAAATATAAATATACAGCTTCCCTTTTATTATTATTACTAATATATTTTTAAATAGATATTGTAATGTGAATACATATATCTACATAGTTATTTGTATTTTTCTTATCATAAATATATATACAATTATTCAATTTTCAGGACCATATTATATTTTAAAGTGATTTTTTGTTATTACTATTATGTATTTAAATTTATTGCAAAAAAATTTCTTCTTCTTCTTTTTTTTTTAATTTTTTATTTTTCTTTTGAAATTCAAAGTTATACCACATCATCATGAGTTTATAATATTTTTTTAAATCTTTATTATAAAGAATGAAAATTATCTCGATTTCTTTCGTTAAAAAAGAGTGATATCATTTTTTAAATTACACGGTTAAAATATTAAAATATTAAAATAAATTAAATAATTTTATTTTTTTAATGGATGTTTAGAAATCGAATTTATTTTTCTAATAATTTTAGTAAATATTGGTAATAAATAAAATTTAAATCTTAGCTAATAATGATGAGTTCCAATATTGATTTAACAATTTTTTTTTAGTATTTAAAAGAACACTAAAACATTACTAAAATGAAAATTTGTAAACTTTTGTAATTGATTTAAATGTATATTTCATTGATAATGAAGTTGCCATAAAAAGGACAATTAAAAATGGAGAAATTGTTAGGAAATTTTATTAAAACTTAACTGATAATAGGTTGTTGATGAGCCAAAATAAAACATTTGAAAAAATCACAGTTGGTGGCCTTTTAACCCCATCCAAAAATCAGAAAGAAGAATATGACATCTCTACAAGAATTTAGAAAGAAAAATAATTCATAGATTTGGAGGACCTTAGACTCTCTTGATAACGTCAAGTTCTATTAATATTGCGATTTATTTTCCTTATTAACCTTCTTTTCTCCTCTACCTCACTCAAGTCAAGTCAATAAACTAGATTTTCAATTTTCCAAACCAATGAGCAACAATACGTGTTATTGGTTATTTAATACACCAATAGGTATCCCAACAATACCATGATAGTACCTCATGGCATGCCCACCATACATACATGACCTTGATCATGTTTGACAACTCCAGGGTCCCTCGATTTACCGGTCGCTCTGCTCCAGCTTTTTTGGTAGCTCGCTTTACAACTTTGACTCCGGATGTGATCGCAAGTGTTGGAGGATAATACAACTCCATTATAACATTCAATGCTAGCTTCATGCGAAAATTTCAAATGCTATCAGCCTACCCAAGATTTCAAACTAAGGGGTTTCCCGCAAGATTTTTGAAATGAAATTTCACTAAACAGTTGCATATAAGATTTTTGAAATGAAATGAACCCATGGTTGGATTGTCATTGAGTTCCTGAATACGATTTTATCCATGATGTCAATTATGTGATTAATCAGTAGAATCCTGGGGCCAAATACAAGAGATCCAAAATGGTGTGATATTGAATGGGTTGCAACAAGCAGGCCATTGCAGATGAACTATTATCCTCCTTGTCCACAACCATTTCGTACAATGGGAATGACCTCTCAGACACACTCTACACTCCTCAACCTCCTTTACTAGGGCCAAGTAAAGGTTTTCATTTTTAGTTGTAGAATGAAATATGGATTATCGTGCTTGCTATAACCAATTAATTAGTAGTCAATATGGGAGACTTACTACAAGTAATTGTATGATAACGATTTAAGTTGTTGTTTGATGGATTAAATGCTTATATAGATTATGGTGATTGTTGCTACTTGCAGGTGTTGAGTAATGGAAGATGCATAAGTGTTGTTCTTAGGTTGTACCGAATAGAAGAAGCAACATGTTGTTTATTACATATCTATGGGGCCCCCCTTGTATGACAATCATAAGGCATGAGCCAAGGCTGGTAGATTCAGAGAATCCACTATTGTACAAACCACTTATGTGAGGCACAAGAGCAAAGAAGGCTAATAAGGAAATAAAAATATAATATTAACATAACATGACGTTATTAAGAGAGTCTAAGTTCCTCCAAACTCGTGAGTTATTTTTTTTTCTAAATTCTTGTAGAGTTGCCATATTCTTCTTTCCAATTTTTGGATGGTGTTAAAAGACCACCAACAGTGAATCTTTCAAATGTTTTACTTTTGCTCATTAACAAATTATTATCGGTTAAGCTTTAATAAAATCTCCTAACAATTTCCCCAATTTTACTTGTCTTCTTTATCGAAACCTTTTTTTTTTACAAGTAAGAGAGAACCTTCTATTAATCAAAGTAAGTTACATAATATATAGAAAGCTACAGACGAGAAGGCAACAAGGATCCCAAAAAGGAAAAAAGCCTCCAGGCCACCACAACGCTAACTCCAACCTCTCAAACATGCACTACAACATTAGAACAGAGGGCAGCAAACAACTAGCACAAGCAAACCCCGTCGAGGAGGACAAGAAACCGATCCAAAAGTCAGCGTGGAAATTGCAAGAGAGTGGTTTCCCCTCTTCTCAAAGCTCCACACGTCAAACCCCGAAAGGAACCGCGAGCACTGACCAATCAAAGGTAAGGGATCCATGCTCGAGGAGAGGTGGAGTACTGGGCCCATAGAATGGGTATAAAACCTTTGAGTAACCTGCACGAAAAATATTGACCGTTGAGAGAAGCGACCTGATCCCATGCTCCTCGACGATATCGCACAACTGAGATGCACGGGGGTTAATCGCGCGATGAGAGCAGTTTTCTCTCTCATCTCGACGCCATGTGTCATAACCTGAGTGGAATCGCAAGCCCCATCCTCTAAACCAAAAACCGTCCAGAGCCTGCGCGAAAAACCACTTGTGGTTTCGATCATAGACTCACCAAAAGAGGATCGTCTGAGCAATCCCACTGGCCAATCTGCATCCGGCCAAACCGAGCTGACTAAAAGGAGTCTCCATCAGAGACCTGCTGAGCCAAGAGAGCAATGGCAGTCCAATTGTGTCACTGATCGACTCAAATCCTGCATCCACCATCCCTTTGATCGAAACCCAAAGTCGAGTTAGGCGATCTCTTCACCACCCCTATCTCCAGTGTCAGCCCTGTCCATCCACAAACCCCAATCTTCATTTGCCATGGTGACACAGTCCTCTCGTAGCTTTCTTGCCGAAAGTAAATCCCATGGATACCGTGAATCCTTGTCTCCATTGGCCACACCTTCGTTGGCCAACCTATCTGCAAGCATATTAGCCTTCCTCCTAACATGGACAAATCTTATCGTTTTAAGGATTCGTAACTGAGATTGGATACGATGAAACACCTACAGCAGCTTCCAGTGCTTTGACACTTTGTCTGGTGAGCTCCATTTTGAATCTTCTTAGCCGCTTTGATGACCAATTCCGAATCTGCTTCAATTATAACATTCCACAAATTTGTTTCCACAAGGATCTCCATACATTGATCTAGTGCCAAAAGCTCAGCCATGTTATTGGCACCCCTTTCCAGGTGGCCATGGAAAATGTATTTTATCATCCCCTCTGAATCCCTTATGGAACCCCCAAAGCCAACTTCCCTAGGATTGCCCTTGGAAGCTCCATCAATATTAACTTTCAAGAAGCCCTGCGGGGGGGCTGCCAACCCTGATCCCCAGTGTTAATATTTCTCACATTCTTCTTTATTTCTTGAGGATTGAGGAATTGAAGATTCAGACCGTTAAGAATGTGCACCTCATGAGGAAGAGGAGGGTTTGAAGGGTTTGTTCTCAGAATGAATCTAACTGTTTCCTTGAGCTGTTTCAAAATCTGATTGATAATAAACAGGGGTTCTCTCGCTTTATCTTTGAAGATATGCATATTCCGTTCATTCCAAATATTCCAGATGACAAAGCCTAGTGCAAGCATCCAAGCCTTGCTGATGATTTTATTGTCTGAGAAGTTCTTTCTCCAATTCGTTAAAGTGTTGGAAATGTTGAGCCTATCCCTGTCAGTCTGTCTAAAGCTAGAGGCTACCCAATCCCAAATTTTAGCAGAGAAGGAACAAAGATTTAGAAGGCGTTCGATCATTTCCTCGTGTGAGCCACAAAGGTGACATTTGGAGGGTCCAATGAAACCTTTCTTGAGAACTTTATCCCATGTGAGAATTTTCCTTTGATGAACTAGCTAGATAAATAGTTTGACTTTCATCCACTGAGGAGTTTGCCACAATTCTTGCCAAACTTTCTAAGCATTTACAGAGCTCAATCCTGTGATTTTTCTGTTCGGCCTCTTTACGATTATAGTTTCCTTCATTATTATTTCCCCATCTTAATTGGTCAGGTAAGGAGGAGACTAGAATTCTTCTTTGCTCTAAATCCTTGGCTAGAACCTCTGTCATGGCCTTCAAAGGGCTCTCCTCAATATAACTTAGTTTCTTCCATTTCCTCCATTTATCCTTGTCCCTCCCTTGATCCCAAAAATCTTTTACTAGTGAAAGCCCTTTGTCGTTTGTGTCTCTCTTGAGTGCTGCCAATTCATTCCTGATCAAGATGGTTTCCTGTTGCCAGCTGTCCTCCCAGAAGCGAGCCCTATCCCCTACTTTAATTTCTCAAAAATAGTGTTGTTGAACAATACTTCTGTTCTCCCATGCAAGGTTCTAGATGTGTGAGCCTCTAATTTGTCCTGTCATTCTAACATGATCCTGTTCCTGCCAGTGCCTAGCATACTTTTGTGTCCATAGCTTGGCCCAAGGTGCTCTCAGCTCCTTGATCCAATGCCACCAGAGTTTGGTTCCCGAAGCTTGACTTAGAGTTTTCGGATCCTCCAACCCCAAACCACCATGGCTTTTGGGCTTGCAGAGCTTGTCCCAGGCAACAAGAGCCCACTTATTTTTCTTTTCCCCTCTGCCCCACAGGAAGTTTCTTTGAATGATTCTTATTTGTTGCTTAATGAATTGTGGAGCAGGGATATCTACAAACATAAAGATGGGAATGGCCTGCAAAACCACCTGAGTGAGCACCAGTCGCCATGTGAAGTTTAAAGCTTGGCAAGTCTAATTGTTGATCTTGTCCTGAAGTTTTTTTAAATTCGGTTCCCATATTTGCTTACATAGAGGTTTGTCAATAAGAGGTATGCCTAGATATTTGGAGGGCAACTGATCCCTTTGAAAACCAAGAATCCTAGTGATGTTTCTTTATATAGCAATATTAGTGTTAAAGAAGAAAACTTTGGACTTATTTTGGCTTACCTCAGTGCCTGCCTCCATATTGAAGTTGTTTAAGATCTCTTTGATTGCCCTTGCCTCCTTAACTGTTGGTATACCCTACAGCATACATCTTCCGTATATGCCCACATCTTTCGTATATGCCCAGTTTCCGTATATGCCCACATCTTTCGTATATGCGCACATCTTCCGTATATGTCCAGTTTCCGTATATGCCCACATCTTCCGTACATGCGCACATTTTCCGTATATGCCTAGTTTGGGCATATGCGCACATCTTCCGTATATGCCCAGTTTCCGTATATGCCCACATCTTCCGTATATGCCCAGTTTCCGTATATGCCCACATCTTCCGTATATGCCCAGTTTCCGTTTATGCACACATCTTCCGTATATGCCCAGTTTCCGTATATGCCCAGTTTCCGTATATGCCCAAATCTTCCGTATATGCGCACATCTTCTGTATATGCCCAGTTTCCGTATATGCCCACATCTTCCGTATATGCGCACATCTTCCGTATATGCCCAGTTCCATATATGCCCACATCTTCCGTATATGCCCAGTTTCCGTATATGCGCACATCTTCCATATATGCGCACATCTTCCGTATATGCCCAGTTTCCGTATATGCCCACATCTTCTATATATGCGCACATTTTCCGTATATGCCCAGTTTCCGTATATGCACACATCTTCCGTATATGCCTAGTTTCCGTATATGCCCACATCTTTTGTATATGCCCACATCTTCCGTATATGCGCACATCTTCTGTATATGCCCACATCTTCCGTATATGCCCAGTTTCCATATATGCACACATCTTCCGTATATGCCCAGTTTCCGTATATGCACACATCTTCCGTATATGCCCAGTTTCCGTATATGCCCACATCTTCTATATATGCGCACATTTTCCGTATATGCCCAGTTTCCGTATATGCACACAGAGGGCTTCAATTAGATCAACATCACAGAGGGCTTCAATGAGGAAAGACGGAACCTAATTGATTCTCTGCAGAAAGAGTGGGAAGAGCGTTGCCTACAAGAGGAAACATTTTGGAGACAAAAATCTAGAATTCAATGGATCAAAGAGGGAGAAAGGAATACTAAATTCTTCCACAAATCCACTATGGCCCACAGGGCACACAACAGAATCACAAAGCTAAAGGATTCTCAAGGCATTGAGCTTGTCGCTCACAAGGACATGGAATTGATCCTAGTATAACACTTCTCTGACATTGCAAAGGAGCCAATGGAAGACAGAACTAGGTTCATCGATAAGATTACTCAGCACATTCCCAAGTTGGTCACAAGGGAGGACAACCATAATCTCAACAGGCTAGTCTCAGAAGAGGAGGTCAGTGACGTGATCAAGGATATGCAGAATGGAAAAGCACCAGGCCCAGATGGTTTTAATGTTGATTTCTTCAAAGCCTGCTGGGATACAGTCAAACAGGACATTCTTGAGGTGGTGGAAGACTCAAGACAACACAAAAAGGTTCTAAAAGCTCTGAATGCAACCTTTATAGCTTTGATCCCCAAAAAGGAGAATGTTATGACTCTGGAGGGATTTAGGCCCATCGCCTTATGTAATGTGGTGTATAAAATTATCTCCAAAGTGATAGCTAATAGACTCAAGCCACTGCTACCTTCGCTCATCTTAGAAGAGCAAAAAGGCTATGTGGAAGGTAGATAGATTCTTAACAACATCATCCAAGCATACGAGGTGGTTCACTCTCTCAAAAGCAACAAGCAATCAGGTATGATCATTCAATTGGACCTGGCGAAGGCCTATGACAAACTCAACTGGTCTTACATAAGAGCTATTCTAAAAGCCTTTGGCTTTAACCAAAATTGGATAAGATGGGTCATGGCACTAGTCATCTCAACCAGTTTCTCCATTCTGCTTAATGGAGCTCCCTCTACTACTTTTATACCTTCTAGAGGGCTCAAACAAGTTGATCCACTTTCTCCCTTCCTCTTTGTCCTCATGATGGAAGGGCTGGGCAGGGCAATCAAAATGGAAAATGTTGAAGGTAGAATTCAGGGAATCAAGCTCACCCCAGATGGGGAGGCAAACACTCATCAACAATTTGTGGATGATAGTATGCTGTAGGGTATACCAACAGTTAAGGAGGCAAGGGCAATCAAAGAGATCTTAAACAACTTCAATATGGAGGCAGGCACTGAGGTAAGCCAAAATAAGTCCAAAGTTTTCTTCTTTAACACTAATATTGCTATACAAAGAAACATCACTAGGATTCTTGGTTTTCAAAGGGATCAGTTGCCCTCCAAATATCTGGGCATACCTCTTATTGACAAACCTCTATGTAAGAAAATATGGGAACCGAATTTAAAAAAACTTCAGGACAAGATCAACAATTAGACTTGCCAAGCTTTAAACTTCACATGGCGACTGGTGCTCACTCAGGTGGTTTTGCAGGCCATTCCCATCTTTATGTTTGTAGATATCCCTGCTCCACAATTCATTAAGCAACAAATAAGAATCATTCAAAGAAACTTCCTGTGGGGCAGAGGGGAAAAGAAAAATAAGTGGGCTCTTGTTGCCTGGGACAAGCTCTGCAACCCCAAAAGCCATGGTGGTTTGGGGTTGGAGGATCCGAAAACTCTAAGTCAAGCTTCGGGAACCAAACTCTGGTGGCATTGGATCAAGGAGCTGAGAGCACCTTGGGCCAAGCTATGGACACAAAAGTATGCTAGGCACTAGCAGGAACAGGATCATGTTAGAATGACAGGACAAATTAGAGGCTCACACATCTAGAACCTTGCATGGGAGAACAGAAGTATTGTTCAACAACACTATTTTTGAGAAATTAAAGTAGGGGATAGGGCTCGCTTCTGGGAGGACAGCTGGCAACAGGAAACCATCTTGATCAGGAATGAATTGGCAGCACTCAAGAGAGACACAAACGACAAAGGGCTTTCACTAGTAAAAGATTTCTGGGATCAAGGGAGGGACAAGGATAAATGGAGGAAATGGAAGAAACTAAGTTATATTGAGGAGAGCCCTTTGAAGGCCATGACAGAGGTTCTAGCCAAGGATTTAGAGCAAAGAAGAATTCTAGTCTCCTCCTTACCTGACCAATTAAGATGGGGAAATAATAATGAAGGCAACTATAATCGTAAAGAGGCCGAACAGAAAAATCACAGGATTGAGCTCTGTAAATGCTTAGAAAGTTTGGCAAGAATTGTGGCAAACTCCTCAGTGGATGAAAGTCAAACTATTTATCTAGCTAGTTCATCAAAGGAAAATTCTCACATGGGATAAAGTTCTCAAGAAAGGTTTCATTGGACCCTCCAAATGTCACCTTTGTGGCTCACACGAGGAAATGATCGAACGCCTTCTAAATCTTTGTTCCTTCTCTGCTAAAATTTGGGATTGGGTAGCCTCTAGCTTCAGACAGACTGACAGGGATAGGCTCAACATTTCCAACACTTTAACGAATTGGAGAAAGAACTTCTCAGACAATAAAATCATCAGCAAGGCTTGGATGCTTGCACTAGGCTTTGTCATCTGGAATATTTGGAATGAACGGAATATGCAGATCTTCAAAGATAAAGCAAGAGAACCCCTGTTTATTATCAATCAGATTTTGAAACAGCTCAAGGAAACAGTTAGAAGCATTCTGAGAACAAACCCTTCAAACCCTCCTCTTCCTCATGAGGTGCACATTCTTAACGGTCTGAATCTTCAATTCCTCAATCCTCAAGAAATAAAGAAGAATGTGAGAAATATTAACACTGGGGATCGGGGTTGGCAGCCCCCCCGCAGGGCTTCTTGAAAGTTAATATTGATGGAGCTTCCAAGGGCAATCCTAGGGAAGTTGGCTTTGGGGGTTCCATAAGGGATTCAGAGGGGATGATAAAATACATTTTCCATGGCCACCTGGAAAGGGGTGCCAATAACATGGCTGAGCTTTTGGCACTAGATCAATGTATGGAGATCCTTGTGGAAACAAATTTGTGGAATGTTATAATTGAAGCAGATTCGGAATTGGTCATCAAAGCGGCTAAGAAGATTCAAAATGGAGCTCACCAGACAAAGTGTCAAAGCACTGGAAGCTGCTGTAGGTGTTTCATCGTATCCAATCTCAGTTACGAATCCTTAAAACGATAAGATTTGTCCATGTTAGGAGGAAGGCTAATATGCTTGCAGATAGGTTGGCCAACGAAGGTGTGGCCAATGGAGACAGGGATTCACGGTATCCATGGGATTTACTTTCGGCAAGAAAGCTACGAGAGGACTGTGTCACCATGGCAAATGAAGATTGGGGTTTGTGGATGGACAGGGCTGACACTGGAGATAGGGGTGGTGAAGAGATCGCCTAACTCGACTTTGGGTTTCGATCAAAGGGATGATGGATGCAGGATTTGAGTCGATCAGTGACACAATTGGACTGCCATTGCTCTCTTGGCTCAGCAGGTCTCTGATGGAGACTCCTTTTAGTCAGCTCGGTTTGGCCGGATGCAGATTGGCCAGTGGGATTGCTCAGACGATCCTCTTTTGGTGAGTCTGTGATCGAAACCACAAGTGGTTTTTCGCGCAGGCTCTGGACGGTTTCTGGTTTAGAGGATGGGGCTTGCGATTCCACTCAGGTTATGACACATGGCGTCGAGATGAGAGAGAAAACCGCTCTCATCGCGCGATTAACCCCCGTGCATCTCAGTTGTGCGATATCGTCGAGGAGCATGGGATCGGGTCGCTTCTCTCAACGGTCAATATTTTTCGTGCAGGTTACTCAAAGGTTTTATACCCATTCTATGGGCCCAGTACTCCACCTCTCCTCGAGCATGGATCCCTTACCTTTGATTGGTCAGTGCTCGCGGTTCCTTTCGGGGTTTGACGTGTGGAGCTTTGAGAAGAGGGGAAACCACTCTCTTGCAATTTCCACGCTGACTTTTGGATCGGTTTCTTGTCCTCCTCGACGGGGTTTGCTTGTGCTAGTTGTTTGCTGCCCTCTGTTCTAATGTTGTAGTGCATGTTTGAGAGGTTGGAGTTAGCGTTGTGGTGGCCTGGAGGCTTTTTTCCTTTTTGGGATCCTTGTTGCCTTGCCGTCTATAGCTTTCTATATATTATGTAACTTACTTTGATTAATAGAAGGTTCTCTCTTACTTGTAAAAAAAAAAGTTTCGATAAAGAAGACAAGTAAAATTGGGGAAATTGTTAGGAGATTTTATTAAAGCTTAACCGATAATAATTTGTTAATGAGCAAAAGTAAAACATTTGAAAGATTCACTGTTGGTGGTCTTTTAACACCATCCAAAAATTGGAAAGAAGAATATGGCAACTCTACAAGAATTTAGAAAAAAAAATAACTCACGAGTTTGGAGGAACTTAGACTCTCTTAATAACGTCATGTTATGTTAATATTATATTTTTATTTCCTTATTAGCCTTCTTTGCTCTTGTGCCTCACATAAGTGGTTTGTACAATAGTGGATGCTCTGAATCTACCAGCCTTGGCTCATGCCTTATGATTGTCATACAAGGGGGGCCCCATAGATATGTAATAAACAACATGTTGCTTCTTCTATTCAGTACAACCTAAGAACAACACTTATGCATCTTACATTACTCAACACCTGCAAGTAGCAACAATCACCATAATCTATATAAGCATTTAATCCATCAAACAACAACTTAAATCGTTATCATACAATTACTTGTAGTAAGTCTCCCATATTGACTACTAATTAATTGGTTATAGCAAGCACGATAATCCATCTTTCATTCTACAACTAAAAATGAAAACCTTTACTTGGCCCTAGTAAAGGAGGTTGAGGAGTGTAGAGTGTGTCTGAGAGGTCATTCCCATTGTACGAAATGGTTGTGGACAAGGAGGATAATAGTTCATCTGCAATGGCCTGCTTGTTGCAACCCATTCAATATCACACCATTTTGGATCTCTTGTATTTGGCCCCAGGATTCTACTGATTAATGACATAATTGACATCATGGATAAAATCGTATTCAGGAACTCAATGACAATCCAACCATGGGTTCATTTCATTTCAAAAATCTTATATGCAACTGTTTAGTGAAATTTCATTTCAAAAATCTTGCGGGAAACCCCTTAGTTTGAAATCTTGGGTAGGCTGATAGCATTTGAAATTTTCGCATGAAGCTAGCATTGAATGTTATAATGGAGTTGTATTATCCTCCAACACTTGCGATCACATCCGGAGTCAAAGTTGTAAAGCAAGCTACCAAAAAAGCTGGAGCAGAGCGACCGGTAAATCGAGGGACCCTGGAGTTGTCAAACATGATCAAGGTCATGTATGTATGGTGGGCATGCCATGAGGTACTATCATGGTATTGTTGGGATACCTATTGGTGTATTAAATAACCAATAACACGTATTGTTGCTCATTGGTTTGGAAAATTGAAAATCTAGTTTATTGACTTGACTTGAGTGAGGTAGAGGAGAAAAGAAGGTTAATAAGGAAAATAAATCGCAATATTAATAGAACTTGACGTTATCAAGAGAGTCTAAGGTCCTCCAAATCTATGAATTATTTTTCTTTCTAAATTCTTGTAGAGATGTCATATTCTTCTTTCTGATTTTTGGATGGGGTTAAAAGGCCACCAACTGTGATTTTTTCAAATGTTTTATTTTGGCTCATCAACAACCTATTATCAGTTAAGTTTTAATAAAATTTCCTAACAATTTCTCCATTTTTAATTGTCCTTTTTATGGCAACTTCATTATCAATGAAATATACATTTAAATCAATTACAAAAGTTTACAAATTTTCATTTTAGTAATGTTTTAGTGTTCTTTTAAATACTAAAAAAAAATTGTTAAATCAATATTGGAACTCATCATTATTAGCTAAGATTTAAATTTTATTTATTACCAATATTTACTAAAATTATTAGAAAAATAAATTCGATTTCTAAACATCCATTAAAAAAATAAAATTATTTAATTTATTTTAATATTTTAATATTTTAACCGTGTAATTTAAAAAATGATATCACTCTTTTTTAACGAAAGAAATCGAGATAATTTTCATTCTTTATAATAAAGATTTAAAAAAATATTATAAACTCATGATGATGTGGTATAACTTTGAATTTCAAAAGAAAAATAAAAAATTAAAAAAAAAAGAAGAAGAAGAAATTTTTTTGCAATAAATTTAAATACATAATAGTAATAACAAAAAATCACTTTAAAATATAATATGGTCCTGAAAATTGAATAATTGTATATATATTTATGATAAGAAAAATACAAATAACTATGTAGATATATGTATTCACATTACAATATCTATTTAAAAATATATTAGTAATAATAATAAAAGGGAAGCTGTATATTTATATTTTTCTTTAATATTTTAATTTTTATATTGCATATGTTATTTATTTCATTTAATGATAAATGGATTATATGAATTTTGGACACTCCTTGATAATTTAATTTTTACAAGGTGGTTTCTATTGTCAACCCTAAAACTTGTTAGAGAAAAAACACCAAACAAAACAATTAATCTATAATTTATGAATTTGTTTATTAATGGTTAAGAGCATGTGTTTCCTAGTAAGAGGGCAAAGGTTCAAAGCTAGAGGGGATGCCTTCATAGGCTTTAGCATTCAAATATTTGTGCAAAGGTGCATCCCTTGTCCCAAAAACAAGGGATGGACAAAAACAAGGGGTCTCATACACTAATTTGGTGTCTAACTTGTTTATGACCTTAAAATTAGATAATGTATCATATTATTAAAATAATATAAAATTTATTTTTTAAATAATTTATTATATAGTTGTAACATTAATAAAAAATAATATTAATTATCAAAATATACTATCTTTTATGGATTGAAAAAATTAATTTAAAAAAGAATTTGACTCACCCTTCTATTGCTTTATTAATTTGTTAATAGTAAAGATTTCAAGTTTGTGCCTTCCTCATTATTAATATTTTATTAGTACAATTTTATCTTAAAAGTGTTTTGTTATTTTCCTCTTAATACGAATTTAATAGAATCTTTTATACTTTATAAAAAGATATGATAATATATTTTAACAATTATTTTAAACAATTTTATTAATATGATTTCAAAACATGTTAATTAAACTCACTTACATTTAATATAAATTTTAATTTACTAGATATCATTTTTTGGGATTCAACTGCGTTAAGAAAGTCATATATATATATATATATATATATAATATATATATATATATTATATATATATTTAAATAAATTATATCTGTTTTCTCCTTTAATATAATTATTATTTTATTATTATTAATATGAAATTATTTAAGGTTACAACTTTTTTATATAGCGTCTTTCGTCACTTCCCGGGGCTTGCACTCGGTAACCAAGACTTATGGGAGGTCACCCATCCCAAATAGCCCTCTAGATCAAGGACGCTGAACTGTGGAGTTTTTCCCCACAATCAAGCGCACTTAGGTTGCTACCCCATTTGCAAAACCTTAGCAAGTATTGTGCCTCATAAACCATTCAAATAGAGTTACCTTCACTCTTTTGAATTTAAGTATTAAGGAATTTTTACAGTGCATTGTTGTTAATTAATTATATAATCACTCAACGGCTCAAATCAACAACACCACCCAATAAAAATTAGCAAAAATATCGTAGCCATGCATATGATTATTCCAGAGAGTTTAGATTGAGTGACCAGTTTAATTTATTAGACGTTAAATTGAGAAGATTTTAAAATAATATTAATGCCTATTTAATTTGGTTATTCAATTATAAATCTAATAAAATGTATCTCCAATGATCTCTAGTGTCCTGAAAAATTGCGTTCACATTGAAACTCACTCTTTCTTCAGAAATAGTAGCTAGAGTTAGATGCGTTTCCTTTTTATTTGCATAAATGTGGGTGCGTATTCTAAGTGACGTGGGTGCGTATTCTAAGTGATTGTGATAACGAGATATACAGTGAGAAAATCACAACATTGCAGATTTGGCAAACTCCATCTTTTTTACTTTGCATCTGCTCTGCAAATTCATACACAACAAAATTCAATTCTTTTTATTTGCATAAACGTGGGTGCGTATTCTAAGTCATTGTGGTAACGAGATATACAGTGAGAAAATCACAACGTTGCAGTTTTGGCAAATTCCATCATTCGTCAAACTCCATCTCTTTTACTTTGCATCTGCTCTGCAAATTCATACACAACAAAATCCGTTTCTTTTTATTTGCATAAACGTGGGTCCGTATTCTAAGTGATTGTGATAACACGAGATATACAGTGAGAAAATTACAACGTTGCAATTTTTGGCAAACTCCATCTTTCGTCAAACTCCATCTCTTTTACTTTGCATCTGCTCTGCAAATTCATACACACAATTGTTGTAGAATCGAGTTCCTTTGATCTTTCGTCAAACTCCATCTCTTTTACTTTGCATCTGCTCTGCAAATTCATACACACAACAAGGATTTTTTCATTGTTGTAGAATCAAGTTCCTTTTTATTTACAATCGCAGTTTTTTTTAATTTATTAGTTAATTCAAATTTCGATTACGCGCCCACATATCTCTACCGTCCAAATTCTACTTCTAATCGACGACTGATCTTGTGATCCTCATCTCCTGTCACACGGATCAGAACAACCTGCACTTTCTATCAATAAATGTAAAAGGAACGGTAGTTGATCCGCGGCGCCGAAGTACAGGATCGCGGGGGCATGTGATATATGCGCATGTGATATATATGGGGGCATGTGATATATGCGCATGTGATATATGATGAACAGAACAACAACGCCTTACACCATATTAATCGGAAACCAATCGCCGGGAAATGCCACATGGATTGACAGCGACTGCCCCAAAACTGTACCTCTATAGCATTTATAATGCTATAGAGGTGGAAATAGGATTCGCCTCAGAAAATTCACAGAACGTGAAAGAAGCTCAAAAATTCAATGAACGCATTGAAGACTTCAGTGAATTTGGGAAAACGTGCGTAGACCTTCTCATTTAGTCCTAGTTGCGGAGACTCAACTAAAAGATGAAAAGCGAAAACGAGCCAAAGTTCATGAATTGTATAAACGAATCCATTTCACAATCCTTAAACAAGAGAACTGGCAAAAAAATCAACAAAAGTCTTTTGCAAAAGTTCAAGAAAATTTTTTCATTGGAGCTCCTTAATTATATTTAAATTTTTTCCCAATTCCCGAGTTTCCATTGAACGAGAGTTCCTAAAAGCATTAACCGCAGAGCAGCTGGATCTGGCAGGGATTAAATTCGAAGCGTTCAGGAAATTGCCGGGTAGCATCCTATTCGAGCCAGATTCTGGCACACTCTACCTTCCTTGTATCCATGTATCAGACATGGAGACTGAAGTGTTCTTCCGGACCATGGTCGCGTTGGAGTTCAACGACTCTACCCATCCCAACTGCGTGACGCGTTACATTACGTTAATAGAGTAACTCATCCGGTCCAATAAAATATTAATCTACTCAAGCGTCGTTAGCATCATTCATACTGAAGGTTAGTGACGAATGCATACCATATTGGGCGCATGTCTCAGCCCTTCTATACAGGGGAGCTTGCATAAAAGGCATACTGACACACTATAGAAGGCTAGAAATAAATATATGAGGACCAAAATCAAAAGGATGCTTTTGCAAATGATACAATACGTATCGAGAAGGAAGAACACAGAACATGCGGAAAGATACCCAGAACACGAATAGAATGATATACAGGCAAACACAATGTTATTCGAGTGAGGGTGGAACCCAACTTAGACATGAATAAGTTTATGGATCCGTAGTACTTTTATCCTAGCTTCGCCACTTTCTAAATGTTTGCTCAAATGGATGTTAAGTAGCTCGTCTGGTCGTGAGTTACGTCTGGTTTAATTCTCTCTGTCCACGGTTTTTTCCATTACATGTGTTTAGATGTGTTTTGTGATGTAGGAGTCAGTATTTTGGAATTTAGACTTCTGTAATCCATAATATTGTTTAAAGAATTTTAGGCGAAATCACATAAATGGATGTTAAATAGCTTGTCTGGTCGTGAGTTACCTCTGGTTTAATTCTCTCTGTCCACGGTTTTTTCCATTAGATGTGTTTTGTGATGTAGGAGTCAGTATTTCGGAATTTAGACTTCTGTAATACATAACATTGTTTAAAGAATTTTAGTCGAAATCACATAAATAATCATTTGTGGACGCGTTTCGAACCAACCAGTGTGTTTCATGGTCACGGCAAGTTGAAGAACCTATCTAGCTTAGCTAGTTAAATAGTTTGGGCAGAGACTTAATATTCTTGCTATATTTTTAATTATTATTATTCCTAGAAATTATTAAATTAGATAAAATATTAATAGAAGTAAATATAATTATTTATTTAATAATAAATTTAAATATATAATATATAATATATATTTATATAATATATATATAATATATATACATATAACGATCCAATATTGGGTTATCAGAATAAAATAATATTATTGGTTCATCTATATATTTATTTAATAATTATTTTTATTTATCATTTCAATTCTAATGGTTCGTTTGAAAGTAAATTAATCAATTATATAATCTATACATATATAATTACAATTATGAAAACCAAAATAATTTAATAATTATTTTTTAATTATTATTATCCAATTATAATATTTAAGTTTAAATATACCCATATAATTAGGTAAATATATTAATATATATAATGGTTCAAAATTTATTTATCGAATATAAATAATTGATAATAGAAGGGATTAGAATAAACTAATTCCATATAGTATTAGGTTGTTAAGTTTAAAAGTTGAATAAAAAATATATTCAACCTTTTAAAATATATATACTATTTTTAAAAAATATATATTAGCAAATTATAATTAAATAGCTATAATGGTTGGTAATTTATTTCTTTACTTTAATTGTTTATTAATCACTATATATTTGTATATATATATTATAGTTATAATATCAGGTTCATGAATAATCTTAGAGTTTAGCTTAAAA
>APFE030566943.1:0-13691 GCA_000404065.3 Pinus taeda | reverse complement strand
GATGATTTTGCTAAAGAGGAAGGCAAAACATTGCATCAATGGAATTCTTTATGGAGATTAAGTCACGCAACCCAAAATCTATTTTACACTGAAAATTATTGCAAAACACAATTGGAACTGAGTTCCAGATGTCAAATATTATAGGTGTCATTTATAGCCTTATCGGGTTTGGAGAACTGATTGGATCAGTGGTTTGAAGAAGTCAAGGCCCAGTGTAAAGGAACGCCGATATGCCATTGACACATATGTGTTCAAAGTAAGCTCAATTAATCTAGTTCATTTTGTTTAAGTACCTCTATTATTGAGAGATCACAAGTTCTATTCTCTAAAAACTCTTTGAAAAATCATCATCATCATCATCATATTTCATTAATACATTAATACATCATATTTCATTAATACATTAATACAAGTTCTATTATATTAATAGATAATAGAATACATTTACATATATATAGTTTGAAACATATGTAAGTTTCCAAAAATTAGCATTAAAGACCTTGATATTTCGAAATGTTTGAATGTTTAAATTTAGAGTCAAATTACATTGATTGAAATGTTTACATTTAAGTCAGCAAAATAAAGATTGAAACGTGACACGTTACCATGTAGAATCTGATGTATAGGAGAATAAAACAATAAAATGCTCAAGGAGCAAGTATTTTGCAGTATGGTCATGTTTATAGCGTTCACGTTTATGGTACTATCTATAATATGATATGTGAAGAAAGTAAAGCCGAGAAATGGTTGAGAGCTGAAGTTTAGCAACATTTAGAGAATGATAATGTGTACAATAGCATTCACATCACGTTGAAGGTTTCAATTTACCATGTCCAAATTTCATTCCCACGTCATGGAAATGAGTGTATTGGAAAGTCCAGAGTCTCCGAAGCTCAAGTTGGTATCATATTCCAATGTTTTAGATGATGCACCAGGAACTGCAAGTGCCAGTCTAAATTTCCGCCCATCACTGGCTTCTTTGACTTGAGAAGAACAGAAGGACCAAAGTAACTGTATGGAATCCGTTTGCAGAAACCTAGGCTAGGATCAAGGAAGACCATGTAAATTTATGCCGTTCTCAAGCTTGTTTTGAGGAGGCATGCATATCTTTACTTCATAGGAGGAAATCTATCTTCCTTCCAAGCTTGATTTCAGGAGGCATAAGCATGGTTATTTAAAATAGCACACACATATCCATTATACTACCTAATTGTATTTATTTACCACTAAGACATTCAAATTCATACATCAACTGTTAAAATTCATCACGATAGGCTTCTGGGTGTTTTTTGAATCTTTTTCTATTTCCTCGAATGAAATTTTAGTGCAAGTAATATTGCCAAAAAATGTTAGTGTGAGATGTAGTAATGGGTGTGGTAATGTCTCTGATGAGGATTCAAGAATATTCGACCTAACTGCCTTATTTAGCAACATGTCAATCGTCGCGAGCACTTCTATGGTCTCATTCCAAGGTACCCATTTCTCATCAAAAACTCTTGGGGGATTAAAATAAACTAAATGCTTCCATATATATCAGATCCTACACGGGATAATTTAATGATACTTAATTTTAGCATTTCTTTAATCTGAACGCAATTCAATCCTGAGTTGAGCTGGGACTGAAAAATGTCTTGTGGTATACAAGTAGGATATGAATTGATTTTAGCATTTATTTTATCTGAATCAAAATCAATCCTGACTTAAGATGATACCGAAAAAGGTCTCGTGGATATATAAGTAGGATATGAATTGAAAACACACACTCTCTCTCTAGAAATATAGATAGAGTTATCAATAACCTGCATATTCAGTCAAGATTTAGAATGTACCCCACTTTTATATACATGTGTGCAAACTATCATCGCAAATACAGACAAAGTTATCAATCACCTACATATTCAGTGAGGCTTTAGAATGCACCCCACTATTATATACATGTGTGCACATTGTATTTCCCTTTTCATTTCTTCAATCTTTAGGCACCATAATAAGCTCCCCCAAAAAGAAAAATAATTTTGTAAAGAATAATTATTTTCATACTAGTATGGTAGGGTTCTAATTACTTATTTCCTTTTTCTAGCATTTATATGATGCCATGATAATATAAGATGGATAATTTTCTCATTCTCCAATGAATGATCACGGATATTAAGTCAGTGGGACTAAAAGATTACTTCCAATGTCATTCGTTGTGCGAATGCTAAGGAAACTGTTATAGCTACCATGATAACAACATGGAAATGTCTAATAATAGAACTAAAAGAAGCTAACATATTCCAAGAAAGAGAATGGCAAGGACAAACAATGAATATATAGTGAAATCTCCATAAGAACATGTCAAGTGGTTATGGAACTAGAAGTTGAGGCTGGAAGAGAGGGGACGGGAGAGGAGAGGTGTCGACATGCAAGCCCTCAATCATTCTGAAGGATCTGATGCATTTTCTGAGAGGGTCATTAGGATAGTGCATGGGGTTTATGGAGGCTGACTTCGTAATCCCAGGATGGAGCCTAGGAGCAGCGTTAGATTGAGAAGACCCATCTTTGCTAACACAAGGCTAGGAGGAAGAAACTGCAAATAGAATATTGGTTTCATGGTAGAGTTTGGAGAGTCATATTTTATGCTAAGGTAGTTTTTCTCTAGCATTGGGCCTTCTTAGAGTTTCTCTATTTGATGATCTAATGAAGTCTATCTTAAGCTCTAGGGTGGGAGCTCCTCGAAAGTGTCTTGAAAGTAGAACAACCCAGTAGGGGGGCTTGGGGGTGGCGCTGGTCTGGAGGGGGATGAAGAAGGATTAGAGGATTCTTGATAGAGGCATGCACCAATGATTTTGATGTATAGATTATATACCTAAGAATCTCCATTAGGAAAGAGCTAAATATCTCTATTTTGGATAATGAAATTTTTCGAAGAGGGTGCCACTCAGATCCAAGTAGAGGCATTAAAACTTCTCTTTGATCTTGTAGAAATGTAACATTTAAAGGCTAGCAGATCCTTCGACTTAGCCTCTTACAAGTGGGAAATTTGATAGATCTTATCTAAGCGATGGAGGTCATGATTTCTCTTTATCCAAAGCTGATGGGAGCGCACACAAAACTAATCTAGGGGGAACTTGAGGGCATGCATCTATTTTTCTAAATGCTTTGGACTTGTTGATGCTTTAGCAGATTAAATTTCTATTTAATAGTTCACAACCTTATTGATCTTTTAATCTCTTTCTGTTGGACTGATTGTCTATGGTTTTGACAAATTGTGTGCCAGGTAATCCTTGAAGGCTAAAAGAGACAAAATATTCTAACTACATTATTTTGTTTTTTATTATTATAGGGGTTGTCCATAGGCTAAATATTCTTTCACTATTGATGCAGAAGCATCTAACCCCCCCAATCAAACAAAAGAATCCAAAGCAGACCTTGACCATTTAGCTAAACAGGGGGACTTTTTGTTTAAAACAGAGCTTAAATGATGGAATGGATAAGTCTCTAGAAGAATTAATTAAATGTAATCTGCCATATGTATTCTATAGCAAGCTTTAGGGCCTTAGTTGAGAGATTTGAGGAAAGGATGTGATTGGATTCTTTACAGTGATCTGAGCCAATGTTTCCATATAAATATATGTGCGATGAACTTGCATGTTCTATAAATATATGTACGCCTACAGGCAGGAAAAGAAGAAAAGAGGCCACGAACAGTTGAGGATCAGGCTTGTATGAGATATAGAGAGTCTTAGTCTATAATCATTGTGCATTTTTATAAATGCAAAGTTTGGTTTCGACCCTGGAGAAGTGTATTTCAAGTGTTGAAATCGTTATGAATTGGAATTCTGCAATAATTATATGTAGGCAGAGTCAAGGCGAAGCATAGAGAGGAGAATGATTTAGAAAATTTGTAAGTGATCATCAAATCCAATTGAAACATCAGAGAAGTGATCTGGAGAGGAAGAGAAGTTGATAGCTCAAGAAGTTGAGTTTAGAAGAGTAGTTAAGTAGTGGAAACATAAGACCCAAAACCTTTGAAGAAACCCTTTGAGGAGAAGCTAAACCATGGGAAGCTAAAGACTTAGTGGAAAAAAACTAAGCAAACAAAAGAGTGATGCAGTAAGTTATCAAGTGCACAAGAGCCATTTGATCACATGGATCAACGGTTCAGATGATTTCGCTAAAGAGGAAGGCGAAACATTGCATCAGCAAAATTCTTTATGGAGATTAGGTCTCGCAACCCAAAATCCAGTTTACACTGAAAATTAGTGCAAAATAGAGTTCAAGTTGAGTTCCAGATGTGAAATATTATAGGGGCCAATTGATAGCCTTATCGGGCCTAGAGAACTGGTCAGATCGGTAGTTTGAAGAAGTCAAGGCCTAATGTGAAGGAACGTCGATACGCCGAAAGAGATGAAGTGCTAATCGATGATTAGAGGCATAGGAAGATCAAGAATTGGCATTGGAAAGAGGCTTGCGATAATGTAAAGGCCCGATGGATAAACAGACCTAACATCACTTTGAGTTACAGTGTATAAGCTTTTAAGTCCACTTTATATTGGTTCGGGCAGAAGGTTAAGGTAAATCCTTTGTATATTTTTAAAGTGTTGTGTGAGTGTTTAAAAGCTTGAACATATAATTAACGACTCCAATAGTCACATATCAGAGTCAGAGGGGTGATGAACCACAAATGTGGTAAGGCCAGTTGAAATAGCCGATAGTGATTGCGATGAAGTTAAACCTCAAAATCTGTGCTGAAGCTGTACGGAAAATAGAAAGGGGTATATTTGCATAGTTTTTCTTTGTAAATGTATTTATAAGGAAATTGCACGAATGAAGGTTATTGTGTATAAATATATATATTAACCAAGGTTTAAGAGGGGTGGTTGATATATATGTGCTTATGCGTTTATAACATTATGAAAAGGTGTTGAAGGGTTTTAAAATCCCGATAGAAGGATTATGAACGAAGACTCTAATAAAGTCTTATACAAAGGCTTGAGATCTAGTTAAAGGTTCCGATAGAGAGGTTTTGGTGGGGTGATTGGGTCCTGATACAAAGGAACTGGTGGTGAAGGGCCTTAACCATATATAAATATGAAATTTTGACTCCTTTGTGAGTCAAATGCCTGGGATAGTTGTGTTTATGCACTGTTATGCAATTTATGGGTATGTGTGGGGGTAACCTTGCACCATTAGTGGTAACAGAGCAGATTTGTAATCACAATAGATTTGTATTAGAACAGAACTGAGGTTAGAGCAGAATTGTAAGTGAAACAGTTGGGGTTACACAACAAAAAAATTCTATGTGAAAGAATTAAAAGCAGAGTTATGTGTAAAGATGTTTACGTAGGCAAGAGGAGAATGAAATTCTAATTTGATAGAAGAAGATACACAGAGATGATGGGTAGTAGTTCTAGCAGAGGCTTGGAATAGGCATGAACAGAGGATTCCTTAAACGAAAGAAAAAGAAAGATTGCTTAATGCAAGTTCTGAAGGAAAGAGGACTTCGAGACAAAACAGAGGACAATCCATTCAAGGCAGAGGAAGAATGGGTGAAACAATATCATACTGAGGTCTTGAAAGAGAGGTAATATGTTATGTTCTATTTTAAATTGAGAATGTGTGTTTATATATTAATGCACATGTGACAACAAGAGAAGCTGTGAGAAGGGAACTAGATGTGTTCTTGAAGACAGAGTAAGGAGAATACTCTGATAGAAAAGTGGCAGTGGACCTGAAGAATCCAACAAGAAATTGGAGAGAGAGGAAAACTGAAGTGTTCTGAAGAGAGAGTGAGAGATTGTAGAAGCCTAGAAGGAGCAAAGGTGTTGCTAAATGGGAGGTTCCAGACAGAGGACCCGTGCTTACCAAAAGATTAAGTGAGGTGAGCTTAGTGAGGTAAGATTGTAGCCAGGAGGACTAGTTGTAGCAGAGGCTTGTTGCAGATAAGTGAGAAGTTCATGAAGATAGAGGAGGAAAGCAGCCTTTTGAAGATATATTAAGAGGTAATGAAGATATAGAAGCAAAATTTCACCGGGAAAGCTTTTCAGAAGAGAAGGATTGACTGGATACAAAAGAAAAAGTCTATGGTTGAGTCTACAGAAGCTGTCATGGAGATGAAGAAGCAGGATCTTATTCTGATGAAGAATGAAGGAATATTGTCTCAGAAAGATAATCAAATGAGTTTGATTGATGTTAGTGATAAAAATAAAATGCAGGAGAATGATAATGCAGATGATGAGACCATGATAGTTCTTAGAGAAGGTAAACAATAAGATACTAAAGGCAAGCTTGAAGAAAGAACTATGTTAGCTAAAAACATAGTAAAGGATCATCAGTTCATCATGATGATAGGCACAATAGAAATAGCCATGGAAGCTATTGATATAGTCAAGGGAAATGAAGGACATCTACTGAAAGATGTTAAGAAGGAAGAATTCTATGCAAAAGACATAGTAGAGGGAGAAAGAACACTAGTAAAAGAGTGGTTTGTAGAGGATGAGAAGTCTGTTGAAACTATCTAAAGTATAAGAAAGTATCTTTTAGAAGATAAAAACTTTGAAGTAAAGGATGATGAAGAATGTCTCTTAAATAAGAGAAGCAACGATTTATTGCAGCATAAGGAATATAAAAATGCATGGATGTGTGAATATGTGACAACATAGGAACAAGTTATTGTGGAAGAAGAAGATGAAGTTCACTATGAAGAGTTGATATGTGGGTCAATAGTTGAAACTGTTGAGCGTTATGTTGATGCCTCAAAAATCGCTGAAACAACATTGGGGGATAACCACCCAGTCCGGACCTTCAAGTAGTTCCTTTTTCATTTGGATTAGGGGCTCTGACTGGTTTAACTAGGTCAAGTTACCTTTTCCCTATTGCTATTGGTTTATGATGTATCTTTAACTACCAATAGACAGGGATATCAAATCACTTCTTCTTGTTGATCAGGCAAGAAAATAACCCTTAAGCTGATTTGAGTTCATTGAAGCCACAACTAAAATTTTGCCTCTTTGAGAAGAGGACATGTGTGCAAACTATCATCGCAAATACAGACAAAGTTATCAATCACCTACATATTCAGTGAGGCTTTAGAATGCACCCCACTTTTATATACATGTGTGCACACTGTAATTCCCTTTTCCTTTCTTCAATCTTTAGGCACCATAATAAGCTCCGCCAAAATGAAAAATAAGTTTTTAAAGAATAATTATTTTCATACTAGTATGGTAGGGTTCTAATTACTTATTTCCTTTTTCCAACATTTATATGATGCCATGATAATATAAGATGGATAATTTTCTCATTCTCCAATGAATGATCATGGATATTAAGTCAGTGGGACTAAAAGAGTACTTCCAATGTCATTCGTTGTGCGAATGCAAAGGAAACTGTTATAACTACCATGATAACAACATGGAAATGTCTAATAATAGAACTACAAGAAGCTAATATATTCCAAGAAAGACAATGACAAAGACAAACAATGAATATATAGTGAAATCTCCATAAGAACATGTCAAGTGGTTATGGAACTAGAAGCTGAGGCTGGAAGAGAGGGGACGGGAGAGGAGAGGTGTCGATATGCAAGCCCTCAATCATTGCGAAGGATCTGATGCATTGTCTCAGAGGGTCATTAGGATAGTGCATTGGGTTTGTCAAGGTTGACTTCGTAATCCCTGGATGGAGCCTAGGAGGAGCCTTAGATTGAGGAGACCCATCTTTGCTAACACAAGGCTAGGAGGAAGAAACTGCAAATAGAATATTGGTTTCGTGGTAGAGTTTGGAGAGTGGTATTTTATGCTAAGGTAGTTTTTCTCTAGCATTGGGCCTTCTTAGAGTTTCTCTATTTGATGATCTAATGAAGTCTATCTTAAGCTCTACGATGGGAGCTCCTCTAAAGTGTCTTGAAGGTAGAACAACCTAGTAGGGGGGATTTGGAGGGGCGGGGTGTGGAGGGGGATGAATAAGGATTAGAGGATTCTTGATAGAGAGATGCATCGATGATTTTGATGTATAGATTATATACCTAAGAATCTCCATTAGAAAAGAGCTAAATGTATCTATTTTTGATAATGAAATTTTTTGAAGAGGGAGCCACTCAGATCCTAGCAGAGGCATTAAAACTTCTCTTTGATCTTGTAGAAATGTAACATTTAAAGGCTAGCAGATCCTTCAACTTAGCCTCTTACAAGTGGGAAATTTGATAGATCCTATCTAAGTGGTGAAGGTCAAGATTGCTCTTTCTCCAAAGCTGATTGGAGGCCACACAAAACTAATCTAGGGGGAGCTTGAGGGCATGCATATATTTTTCTAAATGCTTTGGACTTGTTGATGCTTTAGCAGATTAAATTTCTATTCAATAGTTCACAATCGTATTGATCTTTTAATCTGTTTATGTTGGACTGATTGTCTATGCTTTTGACAAATTGTGTGCTAGGTAAACCCTGAAGGCTAAAAGAGACAAAATATTCTAGCTACATTATTTTGTTTTTTGTTATTATAGGGGTTGTCCATAGTCTAATTATTCTTGCACTGTTGATGCAGGAGCATCTAACCCCCCCAATCAAACAAAGGAATCCAAAGCAGACGTGGACCATTGAGCTAAACAGGGGGACTTTTTGCTTAAAACAGAGCTTAAATGATGGAATGGATAAGTCTCTAGAAGAATTAATTAAATGTAATCTGCCATATGTATTCTATAGCGAGCTTTAGGGCTTTAGTTGAGATATTTGACGAAAGGATTTGATTGGATCCTTTACAGTGATCCGATCCAATGTTTCCATATAAATATATGTGCGATGAACCTACGTGTTCTATAAATATATGTAAGCCTACAGGCAGGAAGAGAAGAAAAGAGGCCACGAATAGTTGAGGATTAGGCTTGTATGAGAGATAGAGAGTCTTAGACTAGAATCGTTGTGTATTTTTATAAATACAAAGTTTGGTTTCGACTGTAGAGAAGTGTATTTGAAGTGTTGAAATTGTTATGAATTGGAATTCTGCAATAATTGTATGTAGGCAGAGTCAAGGCGAAGCATAGAGAGGAGAATGATTTAGAAAATTTGTAAGTGATCATCAAATCCAATTGAAACATCAGAGCAGTGATCTGGAGAGGAAGAGAAGTTGAGAGCTCGAGAAGTTGAGTTTAGAAGAGTAGTTAAGCGGCGAAAACAGAAGACCCGGAACCTTTGAAGAAACCCTTTGA
Organism: Pinus taeda; assembly: GCA_000404065.3. NCBI lineage: Eukaryota > Viridiplantae > Streptophyta > Pinopsida > Pinales > Pinaceae > Pinus > Pinus taeda. Next base: position 4,504 of record APFE030566943.1, on the reverse strand, counting down.
GGAGAAGCTAAACCATGGGAAGCTAAAGACTTAGTCGAAAAAAACTAAGCAAACAAAAGAGTGATGCAATAAGTTATCAAGTGCACAAGAGCCATTTGATCACATGGATCAACGGTCCAAATGATTTCGCTAAAGAGGAAGGCGAAACATTGCATCAACAGAATTCTTTATGGAGATTAGGTCTTGCAACCCAAAATCCAGTTTACACTGAAAATTAGTGCAAAACACAGTTGGAGCTGAGTTCTAGATGTGAAATATTATAGCGGCCAATTTATAGCCTTATCGAGCCTAGAGAACTGGTCAGATCGGTAGTTTGAAGAAGTCAAGGCCCAGTGTGAAGGAACGTTGATACGCCGAAAGAGATTAAGCGCTAATCGGCGATCGAAGGCATAGGAAGATCGGGAATTGGCGTTGGAAAGAGGCTTGCGATAATGTAAAGGCCCAATGGATGAGCAGACCCAACATCACTTTGAGCTACAGTGTATAAGCTTTGAAGCCCGCTTTATATTGGTTCAGGAAGAAGGTTAAGGTAAATCCTTTGTATATTGTTAAAGAGTTGTGTGAGTGTTTAAAAGCTTGAACATATAATTAACGACTCGAATAGTCACATATTGAAGTCAGAGGGGTGATGAACTACATATGTGGTAAGGCCAGGGGAAATAGCCGATAGTAATTGCGATCAGGTTAAACCTCAAAATTTGTGCCGAAGCTGTACAAAAAGCAGAAAGGGGTATATTTGCATGGGTTTTCTTTGTAAACGTATTTATAAGGAAATTGCACAAATGAAGGTTATTGTGTATAAATATATATATTAACCAAGCTTTAAGAGGGGTGGTTGATATATATGCGCTTATGCATTTATAACATTATGAAAAGGTGTTGAAGGGTTTTTAAATTCCGACAGAAGGATTATGAATGAAGACTTTAATAAAGTCTTATACAAAGGCTTGAGATCTAGTTAAAGGTTCCGATAGAGAGGTTTTGGTGGGGTGATTGGGTTCCTATACAATGGAATTGGTGGTGAAGGGCCTTAACCATATATAAATATGAAATTTTGACTCCTTTGTGAGTCAAATACCTGGGATACTTGTGTTTATGCACTCTTATGCAATTTGTGGGTATGTGTGGGGGTAACCTTGCACCATTAGTGGTATCAGAGAAGATTTGTAATCACAACAGATTTGTATTAGAACAAAACTGAGGTTAGAGAAGAATTGTAAGTGAAACAATTTGGTTTAATTGGCCAAGGGTGTTATTGATGAATGGATCTGCAATTAGAAAAGACTTGGACAAATGAAAATGCAGAAAATAAAGCAGAAATTTGATTTTGTTTTAGAAATTCAAATCTTGATTTTCTGCATGATTTTTGACCCAATTAATGACCAAATCTATTAGTGAAACCTCCTCTTCAGAAATGTTCTCCTTGATTTTATCTTTCCAACGAGCTGTCATGGGCCTCATTTGGCCAAGTAAAATTCAGTCTATGAGCTTCCAAAGTTGATGAGTCAAATCTGGCATAAATTTGGAATTTTTGTTGCTGGGCTAAAAATTGGAATTTTTAATAAAAAATCTAATCTTAAATTAGACTCTAATTATCTAATAATTAGTTCTAATTTAATTGTTAATTATGAACTAAACTAATAATTTAATAAGTTGTTATTAACTAATATAATTAACAAATTAATCTAATTAATTAATATAATTAATTATTTATAAATTAATTAATACTAAACTATTTATAACTAATTAATTAAGAATAACTAAATTAATATTTAATTTAATTTTAATTTAAATTATATATATTAATTAATGTAATATATTAAATATTAAATATTTTGAACTATTCAAAAAATAAACTAACCTATCACCCTACTTTTAACTCATTCCATTAGTTTTAACTCATTCGAATGAGTTTGAAAACATAATATAAACTTTATAATCGAGACTTGGAACCTTTGAAGAAACCCTTAGAGGAGAAGCTAAACCATGGGAAATTGAAGACTTAGTGGAAAAAAACTAAGTAAAAAGAAGAGCGATGCAGTAAGTTATTAAGTGCATAGGAGCCGTTTGATCACATGGATCAACGGTCGAGATGATTTTGCTAAAGAGGAAGGCAAAACATTGCATCAACGGAATTCTTTATGGAGATTAAGTCACGCAAACAAAAATCCATTTTACACTGAAAATTAGTGCAAAACACAATTGGAACTGAGTTCCCGATGTGAAATATTATAGGGGTCATTTATAGCCTTATCGGGTTTGGAGAACTGATCAGATCAGCGGTTTGAAGAAGTCAAGGCCCAGTGTAAAGTAACGCGGATATGCCATTGACACATATGTGTTCAAAGTAAGCTCAATTAATCTAGTTCATTTTGTTTAAGCACCTCTATTATTGAGAGATCACAAGTTCTATTCTCTAAAAACTCTTTGAAAAATCATCATCATCATCATCATCATATTTCATTAATACATTAATACATCATATTTCATTAATACATTAATACAAGTTCTATTATATTAATAGATAATAGAATACATTTACATATATATAGTTTGAAACATATGTAAGTTTCCAAAAATTAGCATTAAAGACATTGATATTTTGAAATGTTTGAATGTTTAAATTTAGAGTCAAATTACATTGATTGAAATGTTTACATTTAAGTCAGCAAAATAAAGATTGAAATGTGACACGTTACCATTTAGAATCTGATGTATAGGAGAATAAAACAATAAAATGCTCAAGGAGCAAGTATTTTGCAGTATGGTCATGTTTATAGTGTTCACGTTTATGGTACTATCTATAATATGATATGTGAAGAAAGTAAAGCCGAGAAATGGTTGAGAGCCGAAGTTTAGCAACATTTAGAGAATGATAATGTGTACAATAGCATTCACGTCACGTTGAAGGTTTCAATTTACCATGTCCAAATTTCATTCCCACGTCATGGAAATGAGTGTATTGGAAAGTCCAGAGTCTCCGAAGCTCAAGTTGGTATCATATTCCAATGTTTTAGATGATGCACCAGGAACTGCAAGTGCCAGTCTAAATTTCCACCCATCACTGGCTTCTTTGACTTGAGAAGAACAGAAGGACCAAAGTAACTGTATGGAATCCGTTTGCAGAAACCTAGGCTAGGATCAAGGAAGACCATGTAAATTTATGCCATTCTCAAGCATGTTTTGAGGAGGAATGCATATGTTTATTTCATAGGAGGAAATCTATCTTCCTTCCGAGCTTGGTTTCAGGAGGAGTAAGCATGGTTATTTAAAATAGCACACACATATCCATTATACTACCTAATTGTATTTATTTACCACTAAGACATTCAAATTCATACATCAACTGTTAAAATTCATCACGATAGGCTTCTGGGTGTTTTTTGAATCTTTTTCTATTTCCTCGAATGAAATTTTAGTGCAAGTAATATTGCCAAAAAAATGTTAGTGTGAGATGTAGTAATGGGTGTGGTAATGTCTCTGATGAGGATTCAAGAATATTCGACCTAACTGCCTTATTTAGCAACATGTCAATCGTCGCAAGCACTTCTATGGTCTCATTCCAAGGTACCCATTTCTCCTCAAAAACTCTTGGGGGATTAAAATAAACTAAATGCTTCCATATATATCAGATCCTACACGGGATAATTTAATGATACTTAATTTTAGCATTTCTTTAATCTGAATGCAATTCAATCCTGAGTTGAGCTGGGACTGAAAAATGTCTTGTGGTATACAAGTAGGATATGAATTGATTTTAGCATTTATTTTATCTGAATCAAAATCAATCCTGACTTAAGATGATACCGAAAAAGGTCTCGTGGATATATAAGTAGGATATGAATTGAAAACACACACTCTCTCTCTAGAAATATAGATAGAGTTATCAATAACCTGCATATTCAGTCAAGATTTAGAATGTACCCCACTTTTATATACATGTGTGCAAACTATCATCGCAAATACAAACAAAGTTATCAATCACCTACATATTCAGTGAGGCTTTAGAATGCACCCCACTATTATATACATGTGTGCACATTGTAATTCCCTTTTCATTTCTTCAATCTTTAGGCACCATAATAAGCTCCGCCAAAAAGAAAAATAATCTTGTAAAGAATAATTATTTTCATACTAGTATGGTAGGGTTCTAATTACTTATTTCATTTTTCTAGCATTTATATGATGCCATGATAATATAAGATGGATAATTTTCTCATTCTCCAATGAATGATCACGGATATTAAGTCAGTGGGACTAAAAGATTACTTCCAATGTCATTCGTTGTGCGAATGCTAAGGAAACTGTTATAGCTACCATGATAACAACATTGAAATGTCTAATAATAGAACTAAAAGAAGCTAATATATTCCAAGAAAGAGAATGGCAAAGAAAAACAATGAATATATAGTGAAATCTCCATCAGAACATGTCAAGTGGTTATGGAACTAGAAGTTGAGGCTGGAAGAGAGGGGACGGGAGAGGAGAGGTGTCGACATGCAAG
>APFE030566942.1:11025-37174 GCA_000404065.3 Pinus taeda | reverse complement strand
TGACATTGTTGATTAAATTTAAGTTATGCTTGGAAATCAAGCTCATTTTTTGTAACTATTAAGTAGTTATACTTGAAACGTTTTGACTTTGACATTTTATGAGAAGAATATACACTCAATTGAGGTTGTTCTGCGTTGAATATTTGCAATATGTGATTTTCGCATTAATTTTTAAGTTAACCATTATTTTTTGAAAAAAAAAAGTGATTATTATTATTTTTTTGATATGAAATTCATTAAAAAAACTATTATTTAACTATTTTTAGTTAAAATTTTTGTATAAAAATTGTGATTTTCGCATGTCAATTGTAGCAAAAAATTATTAAAACGTGTAGTTTTTTAATTATATTTATGTTAAAAATGTCTATTTTTATGTCAATTGTTAGAAAATATTGTTTTTTAGAAACAATTATTTCTTATGGATTGAAAAATTAATTACCAATGTATAGATATGTAGAATATTGAAAAGTCAAAATATCAACCTTCTTTTTTAAATATGCGAAACAATAAAAACCTCACTACAAAAAAAATAATATTAAAATAAAAGCAAGAAAATATGAAGAAAAAGACCACTTCAAACATTATTAAGTTTACAAAATAATTATTTACATTTCATACATTAAAAAAAAAAAAAATAAAAAAAAAAGAGTCTGGTGCAAAATTACCACGTTTTTAAATCAGCATAAGAAACACTACCATCATAAAATGCAATGTACATAAAAAAATTTATAGTGCCAAAAACTAAGTTTTAAAAAACACGTGTGTTCTGCATAACCCCTTTTCGAAATCAAGTCACTTTTTTGCTATCTCTACAAAACGCGTAACAGTATGGGTTCCCGTTTCAAAGTTTACATTGTTAAAGGTGGAAATATATTAGGATTACACAAAGATTTAGCTCTCATAGCTAGCCAGCTCTTAGTACAATCCCTCACTGATGCTCACAGGAAAAATAGATTGCTCATATGCCTTCTCCTATGCCCTCCCAGCTCCTATTTCCTTGCGTTGTTTTTCTTGGGTGATCCATCTGTTACTAAGTGTAGCACTGATCACTCACACTTATCTTACACCCTGTAAAATTGCGCAAATCTCAAGGAAATAAATTCCTTTTGCATGCAAGATTTTTCCTTATAGGAAAATTCTTGCAATTGGTAATACACTGTCCCTATCTTTAATCTCAACTGGGTCTTTCTCTAAATAGACATGCATGAGTTACTGATGAGAGAATCTTCAGTTATCGGGAGTACACTAGTTGGATGCATGCATGCATTAACTGACTAAACTCATAATTAGTTCCTCAAACTATTTGGAACTAATTTAACTGGACATAACTCAGTTTACTGGGCTAACTAATTACAACTCAATTATAACTCATCCTTATCTCCTTAATTAAGGGATAACCTCCTTAATTTAAGGGATAACTGTTGCATGACTTCATAAAGACTTCTAGCTTGAATTTCTCCAACTAATTAATCTTAGATGAATTAATTAATTATTTTCAAGCAGCTGATGAGACTAAATTCGAATTTTAATTCTCAATTTTAATTCAAGGACAAATTAAAATTGGAATATTCTTGTTGCCACATTTCAACGCTCCCTCTCAACAAGAGAGGGATTATCTACCACCCCGATCCTGTCTCTATGGAACTCGAATTTATACTTTGACAATGACTTTTCAAAATGTCAGCAATTCGCTCCTCGATCGAAATATACTGCAACAACATGATCCTCTTCGCCACACAGTCTCTGAGATGATGATACGAGAAGTCAATGTGTTTGGACCTATCATGAAATACTGGATTCTCAAAGAGTTTGATACAACTCTGATTATCGCAATAGATCACAGTTGGATCCATCCTTTAATCAAACAAACCAACTAGAATTTTCCGCATCTAGATAGCCTCACATGATGCCTAACTTGCAGCCATATATTCAACCTCTGTTGAGCTGAGTGCAACCGACCTCTATTTCCTGCTATACCAAGAAAGTGCAATTGACCCAAGGTTGAAAATACCTCCTGATGTGCTCTTCCGATCTGATGGACTCCCTGCCCAATCTGCATCAGTGAAGCCCTATAGCTTCACTCCCTCTATCCGTCTGTACCACAATCCATACTGAGATGTGCCTCTGAGGTATCTCAATACATGCTTCGCTTCCTTCCAAAAAATTTTGGTAGGATGAACCATTACTTGACTCAGTTGGTTCACTGCATTGCACAAATCTGGTCGTGTGTTCACTAAGTACATCAGTGAACCCACAAGTTGCCTGTACACAGTAGCTTCTACTACTTCTCTTGAAGTAGCATCCTTCTTCCTCCAGTTACCTACTAGAAGAGTCTGCATGGGCTTGCACTTCTCCATGTGGAATCTCCTGAGTATCTCATTGGCATACTTGCCCTGAGACACAAACAACTCCCCATCCTTCTTCCATACTTCCATGCCAAGGAAGTAATGCATAAGACCCATGTATTTCATCTCGAATTATCTTGCAAGGTCCTCCTTGCAAGGCATGATCAAATGATCATCACCTGTCAATATGAGATCATCAACATAAAGTACAATGATCAACTACTTACCTTTCACCATGATGTGGTACAGGTTCGCATCCACTTCTCTCTTTGTGAAGCCCATCCGAGTGAAGTAGTTTTCAATCTTGGTGTACCAAGCATGAGGTGCTTGCTTCAACTGGTACAAAGCTCTCTTGAGTCGGCACACATGCGACTCACGATCGAAGGTCTCAAAAGCTTTCGGCTGCTCTATGTACACCTCTTCCTCAATCTTTCCATTGGGGAATGCAGTCTTCACATCCATCTGATGGATCTTCCAACCCATCTGTGTTGATAGTGCCAACATTGATCTGATAGATGAGTACCTTTCTGCAGGAGAAAAAGTCTCATCATAGTTGATCCCCTCAACTTAGAGAAACCACGGCAACAAATCTTGCCTTATGTTTCTCCACACTACTATTAGTAGCTTGCTTTACCTCGTAAAGCCAACATAACTCACAATTGACTTGTTCTCCGGTCTTGGAACCACATCCCAAACACTGTTACAAACTATGGAGTCATACTCCTCCACCATAGCATCAACCCAAATTGGCTGCTGCACTGCTTCCTCAAAGGAAGATGGCTCGGTCTCAACACATTCCCCAACAAGGGCCATGTATCCAATGTACCTCTCAGATGACCTCCTTTATCTGTGCTAAGAAGATGGTTCTCCCAAATTCTCTCTTGCATCCCACAACAATCTGTCAGCTTCTCTTATGCACTTCTGTCCATCTCTGGAAGACTCTGCTTGAGTGGATGTCTCAACTCCTGGAACCTCTACATGCGGCTACTCCGCATCAACAAAAATCACAACTGACTTGCTCTCTAGTCTTGGAACCACATCCCAAACACTATTACGAACTATGGAGTCATACTCCTCCACCATAGCATCAACCCAAATTGGCTGCTGCATTTCTTCCTCAAAGGAAGATGGCTCGGTCTCAACACATTCCCCAACAAGGGCCATGTATTCAATGTACCTCTCAGATGACCTCCTTTATCTGTTCTAAGAAGATGGTTCTCCCACATTCTCTCTTACATCCCACAACAATCTGTCAACTTCTCTTGTGCACTTCCGTCCATCTCTGGAAGACTTTGCTTGAGTGGATGTCTCCACTCTTGGAACCTCTACATGTGGCTACTCTGCATCATTTTGAGACTCCTCCTCCTTAGGAACCAAAAGTTCCTCCACAACCTCTAATTGGAGCTCCCTCTCAAGGGAAACTCGCATGGCCTTCTGCTCATCAAACTTGAGATCTTTGCAAACCACTATCCTCTAACTGGTAGGCAAGTACACCCAATAGTTGTGGGGTGTATCAGTGTACCCCACAAGTATCCCCAACTCGGCTATCGACTCAAGCTTATTCCGTGCATCCTTTGTCACATGGCAATATATGGATGAGCCAAAGATCCTGAAGTGACCCACATCTGGTCTCTTATCGAAGAAAGCTTCCTCTGGTGTCTTTATCCCAATTATGCGATGCAGGCTTCTATTCTGCAAATAGACTGTTGTGTTGCATGTCTCAAATTACAAATGAAGTGGTAGGCCTTGGTCATGCAACATCACCTGTGCTGCCCCTACAATCGTTCTATTCTTCCTCTTAGCCACCTCATTCTGTTGTGGGTTATGAGGTGTCGTCAACTCCCGTTTAATTCCTTCCACTGCACAAAAGTCCTTAAACTCTTGAGAGACATATTCTCCATCGTTGTCGCTTCTCAAGGCCTTGATCTTCTTCCCTGATTCTTTCTCAACCAAAGCTTTAAACTCACAAAACTTTGAGAATGTTTTATCCTTCTTCTGCATGAAATAAATCCAGCATTTACGATAATAATCATCAATGAAAATCACATAATACCTTTTCTTCGCTACAGATGCTGTCGAGAGAGGTCCACACAAATTAGTATGAACTCGCTCTAAGATCACTTCTGCTCAATTGTCTCGATCATGAAAGGAAGACTTGGCATACGTTCCCAAGGTACAACCTTTGCATGTGTCAACTTGCTCAAGTTTACCTTTGGGAAGTCTTGTAGATATCTGCTGCATTATCTTCAAGGCCCCATGATGCAAATGGTCCAACTGCCTATGCCATAACTCGCCAATGTCTTGGCTTTGTACCAATTCTACTTTCGAACTCAAAGAAACACAATCATCTACCTCTAGTTTATAGAGATTATTCGCTCGAATCCCAATCCTCTTGGTCTGACCCATGGATATGTGTCTTAGGAATGCCTTTCCTTTACTAAAGACAACATCATAGCCTTTTTCCTCCAACATCGCGAACGATACCAAGTTCTTCTTCAGTCCAGGCACATACTTCACATCGATCAAGGTGAGATGAGCTCCATGCTCCCTCTGAAAAGCAACCGTGCCTTCTCCTGAAACACAGTACCTTCTATCGTCACCCATCTCTATGCGCATCTTGAGGTCTTTCTCCTCCAAGGTACTAAATAAACTTTTATCATCAGTCATGTGGAATGAGGTTCCACTGTCAAGATACCAAACACAACCCACCATCGATGAAACCATACATGCGATGAGCGTAAATTCCATTTCGAACTGAGAGGCTAATGCCTCACCTTCTGATCCTTTTTTGGATCCCTTCTTGGACTTCTTCAATGGAAAATTATTTGCATAATGTCCGATCTCGTGACAATTAAAGCATCTCACTTTAGATTTGTCACCCTTCTTCCCTCCATGAGAATAATTTGACTTGGAATGGGAAGCCTTCCCTTTCCCTTTCCTTGCCTTACTCGCTAAGGCCAGATTTTCTTCATCATCATTCTTTGATGAAGAACCATCTCAAGTGCTCCTCCTGATCTCCTCCTGCATGAGATCCGACTATAGTCGTTCCCAATCGGGCAGTTTCTCTCTTCCATTTATAGAGTCCTGGTAGCTATTCCAACTCTTTCGAAGACCGAGGAGAGCAAGGCTCACCATATCATCATCGACAATAGTTATTCCCATACTACCAAGCTCATCTCTGCAGGTGTTGAACTTGTTCAGATATGTAGAAATAGCGCCACCCTTCTCCATCTTGATTTTCCAAAGCTTATCCTTGGGCGCCAGTTTCCTCTGGTCACTACTGTTCTGATAGAGGTCCTTCAATGTATTCCACATTGAAAATAGAGCATCCTTCCCATGAAGACTTGAGATAATATGGTCTCAAACTCGCTCAAGAAGAATCTCTCTCACCTTCGCCACACACTTCTTCCATTCAGCCAATTCTTGTGCATTAGCTGCAACTGGCTTGGGGATTTCTTGATCAATGAAATCCTTCAAACCATTGTCGTCTAATACAACTTCCATTCTATCTTTCCATGCTATGTAATTCAAGCTGCCTTCTAAGGCATACTCGAGTCTCAAGCTATAGAATTCCATTGACCAACCTGAACTATGAGATGAATTTGATTTGTACCTACAATCCTGAACTTCAAACTTCGAATTCTCTTCTCCGTATATTGTTCACATCTCCGATAACCTTTTCTCTAATACCTTGTAGAAATTCTCGCTGTAGATTAACCTGATAATGCAATATAACTAAAGAAAAATACTTTAATCTACTTATACAATCAAACTTGCGGAAGCTTAATAGATTCTAGCAAGATCAAGCAGAACACATATGACCAGAAGCAAAATCAATGCACATGAAACACAAAAGAATACTCTCGGGAAAGCCTCAGCTAAAACCCCTGCTATCTATATTATCATACAAGTGGAAATATATCAAGATTACACAAAGCCTTAGCTCTCACAACTAGCCAACTCTTAGTACAATCCCTCACTGATGCTCACAGAAAAGATAGACTGCTCATATGCCTTCTCCTTTTCCCTCCAAGCTCCTATTTCCTTGCGTTGTTTTTCTTGGGTGATCTTGTTGTTACCAAGTGTAACACTGATCTTACACCCTGTAAAACTGCACAAATCTCAAGGAAATGAATTCCTTCTACATGCAAGAGTTTTCCTTATAGGAAAATTCTTGCAATTGATAGTACACCATCCCTATCTTTAATCTCAACTGGGTCTTTCTCTTAATAGGCATGCATGAGTTACTGATGAGAGAATCTTCAGTTATCTGGAGTACACTAGTTGGATGCATGCATGCATTAACTGAATGAACTCATAATTAGTTGCTCAAACTATTTGGAATTAATTTAACTGGACATAACTTAGTTAACTGAGCTAACTAATTACAACTCAATTATAACTCATCTTTATCTCCTTAATTAAGGGATAATCTCCTTAATTTAAGGGATAATTTTCGCATGACTTCACAAAGACTTCTAGCTTGAATTTCTCCAACTAATTAATCCAAGATGAATTCATTAACTATTTTTCAAGCAGCTAGTGAGACTAAATTCGAATTTTAATTCAAGGACAAATTAAAATTGGAATATTCTTGTTGCCACATTTCAACGCTCCGCCCTTTAAATCTACTAGGGGTTTTCAATCCAATATGTCCAAGGCTATTTTCCAGGTGGGACTGGATGTAGCTCTTGGTCGCCAACCTACCATTGATAAGGTCCTTAGAGAACTAACCTCTTGACACCCTGGTTCCCCATGAAGTGGCTTTTCTACAACTGTCATGGGCTGGCTAGTCTAGCAAGGAAACTAGCCTTCCGTTGCTTGATAGACACAAAAATGGTGGATATTATATTTCTACAGGAAACTCTTGCACCCTGTACATTGATCACCTCCAAACTTGAAGCCCTTATCCCAGGCTGGAATTTTAATGCTTTGGATGTTCATGGCTAATCTGGTGGAATGGCTCTGGGATTCAATCCCCGGGTTATAAAATTGTTGAATATTTGGGGTGGGAAGCATATCATCAATTCTGATATTTTTTCTTCTGAATTTGTGATGGAGATGAGACTTATCAATGTATATGGCCCCTGCATCAATTAGGCTCCATTCTGGAACAAGCTCCTAAATCACACTTATATGAAAGTTGATTATCTATTATTAGGGGACATCTCAACTTCTCTATTGGTCATGCAAAATCTGGGGCCACAATGCACAATGTGACACACTATCTGAACATTTTCTCTCTCTATTGAAGGACCATCAACTTTCTCATATCCTTATGGCCCATTTGTAACCTACTTGGCATAATAGAAGCACTGGAGATGTAGTGCTTGCCAGAAGGTTGGACATATTCTTAGTCAAGAACTCTCTTCTAGACCATCTTTCTTTATATCGTCAATGTGTGGGGATATGGGGTATTGTCTGAGTACTCACCCATTTACCTCAAATTTGCTTGTGATGACCATAAACCTAATGCACCATACAAATTCAATTCTACCTGGCTTAAGGATGAGGGATACTTGAATTTGGTTACCAAGCATTGGAAGACCTACCCTCTTTCACCTGACCAATTAGTATCTGAAGATTTTTCCAAAATATGCTCTCCATCAAGCAAAAAATTATTGATTGGGCCAGGAAAAAAAGACACAAGGATGAACATACATTGAAAGACACTGAAGTGAAACTTGCCAATCTGGTGGACCTGGATGGTCGTGGTTTTGTCTCCATTGAGGCCAAATAATGACTCATCAAATTAGAAGCAGATTGAAATATAATTTTGAAGGATCGAGAGGAAACCTGGAGACTCCAGAGTCGTGCCATTTGGCTTCATGTGGGGAATGAGAATACAAAGTTTTACCATAATTTTGCTCATATTTTTTATATATGCAATATAGATAGTGGGGTTTTGAGTAGTGGCTTTCCCTAGATACATCTTGTGTTATGTGCCATTGATTTATCTTCTTCTTTTTCATATTGTTTTCATCGATCTATTGGCTTTAGCTGGTTGAAAGTAGAAGTAGATTCATGTCCTCTGCTTTAGTACATTGCATGATCTTGTGAATCTATATGATTTTCTACACATATGTGCAAACATACGTCCCAAAAAAAGAAAATTTATATTACTCTGACAAGATATATTTGCATGGGTTCTACTTGGACTCTCAACCCGAGCTCACTAAGGCTATTTTAGCTCTGATCCACCAAGCTAATTTTCCACAGACCTTCCCAAGCCTCTATCTCACTATACTATTGAGAGAGATCTATCACCATTGAATTCTAATTTTACATGTAGCTTTTCTACTAGATAGGAAAGTATCCTAACAAACCAAGACAACTGGAAATCTATCCTAACAACTCAAAAACTGCTTAATACCTCAAGCTAGCACTTGGAATTGTTGAAAAGGCCTAACTAACCATAAAACACCAACTCAAAAAAATAAATGAACAACCATAATAGTCTAGATTCATTTTGGGCCTAGACACATGTAAAATTTTATACAAGTGAATGTTGGAGAAAATCTCTCAGTCTTAGAAAATCTTATGATCCCTTTGGGTCTAGAAAACATGGTTGCCTGAGTTTGATGCTCCTGCAGCAAACTCCCTAATTTAAAAATTTCCATGACCACTTGGTTATGAGTGTTCAATTTGTTCATTTCTCCTAGGGCTCATATAAAATGTTATTGTTGTCCATGTATCTGGGTGTGTTGTTTCTCCATTTATGACTTTAGTTTGTTAGGATCCAAAACTTGATTTTTTAGTATTGCATGTGCATTGCTGAGGTAGTTTTTCACAATCAATTGTATCTTGCCACTAGTTTTCCTTCCCTCAATATATATTATCTTAGGCATCTTCCTCATCAGCGACCACATCTTGTTAATTTCCTCCTCCAACTCTACCCCCAGTTGAAATTTTCTACTCCCAATTACCACATCAATTGCTGGAAATATCTTATCCTTTTCCTTTTTTGAATGGGATTTTTTTTTCTTTTCAAAGAAGCATTCTCATCCTAGTCTCAACTCCCTTGATATATGTAAACAGAAAATCAATTTGGAAATCAAATGATTTCTCTGCTCGAACACACTCTAATCTGACCTCTTCAATGTTCATGACTTTGGCATTTAAATGTTGTTGTTGATCATGATCCTTGTTTTGGCTATTAATACAAGACAAACTTATCTTTCTCACTAGTTCTTTCAATCATGCTTCAGTGATTGCATTATTTGTTTGTGCACAGATTTCTCCTTGACTCTCTCTCTCTAAGACAATATTTCCTCATCTCCTTTTATATCATATATTTTTTTCTCTTCAAATGCCTTGGGAAGGTATTTCTTCATCCTCTTCTACCATTTTAATTATTGTATATGGCTATATACCTCCATTGTTCTTGAAACCTACATCCATACACAACTTATTAGACTTAAAGATATAGGTTTCTCTAGCCTTAGTTGAGATCCTTTCCATTGAATATCCAAGCTATTAATGACCCTTCTTGTAGTTCATCATACCTTCCTTCAACCTCTCTTCATTACTTTCCTCTTACATAGGAGTTACAAAACTTATACCAATTATTGGTCTAGATTCTTCCTCTTTAGTTTGTTGGTCACACTTCACAATTATACCTCATTCTAATTCCAACTTTACATGATGAATGTGCATTGTTAATTATGACATCCTTTCTTCTTGGAAACTTAGTTCTACATCCAAATTAGTAAAATCGTCTTGAACTGGATCTACAGATTCCATTGAAGGTTCATCTCTTGTCAACCACTCCTCTAAGAGTCTTGTCTCTTCCTCAAGATATTTTATCACGTTTTTTGAATGTTGTCCTTGACATTCATCTCTATTTCAAGGAAATGACAAAGATTCGATCTTCTGAATCATAGTTTCATGTTCACCACCCTCTGCAAGAATACAATTAGTTTAACAATAAAATATTTTCTCGGTGCCCTTACATGCTATTAACACCTCTCATTGGTTGTGATTATTCTATTTCTCTCAGGTTTTATTTTTTCTTCATCTAGCAACTTGATATATTCATCATGCTTCATGATCATTATGGTTAGCCATTATCCTGCATCCACCACGTTATTTCGTAGAGATGGTTCCTCTTGAAATTTGATGTTGCCTCTCTCCCCTAAAGACAATTCTACATTCTCCTCTTCGTTGTGATGTTGATCTACTGGTTGTTTCATTCTATTCTACACCAAAGTGGGGTTATCCTTTAAAAGTTGGAGAACTTCTTGTTGATGCTCGATGTGATCTTTCACTACGTGAACATTTTTCTTCTTGATATGTCCTTCTATCTTAAGAGTTTGAGGAGTGGTAACTCCTATCAATGCATTACAAGATATGGTCAGATTCATTTCTTGATGCTCGTTGTGATCTTTCACTTCTTGAACCTTTTTCTTCTTGATATGTCCTTCTATCTTGAGAGTTTGAGGAGTGGTAATTCTTGCCAATGCTTTACAAGATATGATTAGATTCACTTCTTCTTTATCTGGAGTTGGTTTCTGGTGTATATCCTCTTCTTTTGATGTTTCTTGATCCTTTTCTTCCTCCTCTTCACAATCTATGTAAAATAATTTATTCTCAACACACTTATGATCTTTAGTGTATTTTCTATCACAAATGTAACAAAGCCCTTTTTCTCTTTTTTCTTCAAATTATTGTGGTGTAAACCTTGTAGGTTGTGGAAGGCTAGGAGAAAAAACACTTCCATATTTATAGTTGTGAGTGGTAGGATTCCTTGTTTCCATAATTCCGCTTTCAATTTTTCCTACCAACCTGAATGCCTTCTCGAATGAATCAAGTTCCCAAAGACGAACCTCATGTTGAATGTTATCCTTTAAAGTTCCTATGAAGACATCAATCCTTTGCTTCTCTAGAATATCATTTACCCTTATATTTACTTTTTGGAAATCCTCAATGTGCTCTACAATTGAACCTTTTTGTTTGAGATTTATCAATTGGCTAAATAAGGTGTTGCTCTTTGTATCCTCATAATGTGCTATCATTTCCTCCGTGAAAATTGACTAAGTGACAAGTGGCTTACGAGAACAAAGCCCTTTATACCATAAAAATTGATTTGATTCTAAATCTAAAGATGCAATGCTTACCTTTTGTAATAGTTGTACATCATGTATATCAAAATATTGTTCCATATGTAGTATCCAATTTACCGGATCATTGTCAACAAACTTGCTCATATTGCTTTTTCTTGATTTTAGGAGCTTGATCTTGAAACGACTGTAACTCTGTAATTTCGGATCTCCCATTTCTGAAATTGCATCCTATGGTAGATCTCTAAGTTCTCTTTCTAAACCCACTAGTCTCATCAATATTGGACTCTTCAAGAAAGAGTTATGCCAAATCTCCTACGATGGCCTGATTATAGACTAGTTTGGTAGAGTGAAATTCTACGAAGTGCCACATCTCATTGTTTCTACCTTCGGACATGATCAAAATACACAACAAAGTACAATCTATACTATTTATGTAACGTTTACGAAATTTCAATCTGATGCTCAAGGAGAAAGTTATGATGAGTTTCCCAAGGTCACCTGTTTGGGATGTAATTAGGGAGCCTTCAGAAACCCTAAATGTCTTGGACCTTAGCTCCAAAAATATACCAAAACAATATATGAAATTTGGCCCTAAGCTTTACCAAGATTATGACTCAAATGGGTTTTAATTTCAGAGTTTGACTTTCGTAGAAAACAAATTATAGTGAAAATTCCACGATGACATGTTTGTGATGGAATTATGGAGCTTGCAAAAACCCTAACTTCCTTAGATCATATCTCCAAAAATATAGAGTCTCAAGATTTGAAATTCAGACCCAAGGTTCAGTGAGCTTTCGGCTCAAATGGATTTTTTTGTTAGCTTCTGAAATGTTGCAGAAAAAATTTATAGCAAAAATTCCACGATGACCTATTTGGAGCAGCAAAACCCTAGAATCCAAAGCTCTGATACCAAATGTTCTTAAACCAACTCACAAAAATATAGAAAAGAAGGATCAATGCCTTAGAAATCAACCTCTTCGAAGGTGAAACCTCCTTTACATTACACAAATGAACAATTCTTGGATGATACAAATGACAAGACCTCCTTTCAATATATAGGAGTCTAAGGAGTCATAATGTAATCATAGTCGACATAACAATAATAATATAAGGGCACAACAATAACAATAGTGGGTTTCTATGGGGCACAATAATAAAAATATGGGGACTACATGGGCACAACAATATAATAAGGGGGTTGCACTAATAACAATAAGGGGTTACACTAGTAGTATAGGGACCTAACAGACAAGTTGTAATTATTATCCACCTTCATGACCTGCACATGAACAAAACTAATTAATTTTAAAAACATGAGGTTCTTGAGCCTTTGCCAATGCTCCTAACATCATTTGTTGTCCTAAAATTTTATCACAACTCATGGGAATTTCTATGAGTCTCTTCTCCTTATCTCCATCATATTCGCCAAGGATTGATCCTTGTTTGGTTCATAAAAGCAAGCATCCTCTCCTTCATACTCAATTGTCCGTTCATTCCTCTTTAATGAAGAACTTAGGCTATGCTTCAACCTCCTTTGTAGCAAATACCATTTCACCTTCTTCTTCCTCAACACCCAAACATCTCTCCAGTCTTCTTCCATCTCATGTAGAAGCTACAAAATTATGTTGAATCTTTCATTTAAATCAATTTTTTTTTTTTCAAATACCTCTTCATTGATTCTTTCTCTTATGCCATTTTCTTTGGCATGTTTCTTTCCTCTACTATGGAATTTACCTGAACCCTTATCATGACTAGCAATGGTCATTTATTTCTCCTTCTCCATGCTCATCATAACCTTCAAAACATCCTCCACAAGATACCTTACCAAGCTTTCCCCGTTGGCTCAACCTTTTGGTATGACAAGTTCTCCATCACTAGAATCTTTTTGGCCTCCTATTCTCTTTTGGTTGTTGCACCTATTTCTCACCTTCTGATAATTTCTATTGTTCTCTTTTCCTCGAGGAATTCCTTTGCACCCTTATTCTTTCTAACCTTATCTGGAAGTATTCAAATGCGGCCTCCTTATTGCAATGTTTTTCCGCCATAGTCCTTGAGAACACTATTAATTCCATTCTCTTAAAAAATTATCACAAATTCTCCTACTGTGAGGGTTTTTCTGCCACAATCTTCTCTTTTTCCTCTAAGAGTTCCACATGCTCTTCTAGTTCATCTATCAAAAATTCTAGGGTTGTAATGGCTACTACCAATTTCTTATCCCTACTGCTACTCACAATTGTTAGTTTCCTTAAAATAGAGCCTTTAAATAGCAACTCTACTTATCCAACGCTGAGGATTTCCTCCCCTCGAGAACATAGCTAGTTCTCAGTTGCAATTCTTCCTCCACTACTATATCCCTTTGTTCATATTTTTTTTCATTGGACTTGTACCATTATAACTACAAGAACTTTGGAAATATTATTGTATCTTACTTTCACCCACATTTTTTTTTCCTCTGTGAAAGCATTTACCAACATACACAATTCTATTCATAACTTAAATTACACTTCTATTGAATTTATTTCTTCCCAAGAGAATAAGTGCTTGAACCCTTCTCACTGCTCCTGGTTTAACCACCTCTTGACTTTGCTACGTATTTCAAGGAATATTCCCCCTTCTATTTTGTGGTTTCGTTTAAAACCCCACAAGGGCATTAACCCAATACTCACACCCAATGTACACAACTAGAGCTACTGGGTTAAATTCTTTATATTTTTATATAGTTATTATAGACATGCATAAACTATGCTTCTATCGTTAAGGCCTTGGTTGTGGCACTTGGGTCTCCAATTAAAATACTCCAAATGGTCGTGCGTTGGTGGTCAAGTGTTCTACTAGCGTTCTCCCAATTTTCTATGAGGATATGCGATGTATCCGCATCAACAACGAGCATTCATTGCCGTTTCGCGTTTACTTTGCCAGTTCATGCTAGCTAGGGCTCTAGTAACGAAATGTTGGAGTCCACCTCTATTTCAGGGCTCCAAGCTTATTCGAGGATTCGACTCCATTTGGGGCTTCGAGCTAGTAAGGACTCGTTTCCTTGTGACCTTCCCTAAATGTTGAAAACAATTCAATAGTGGAGGGTGAGAGCTGAGATTGATGACAAACAATGATTTTGGGTTTCAAATCGATGAGGGTTCGTTACCTTGTCACCTCTCAGAATTTTTGGAAATGATCCAATGGTGGAGGATGAGCAATGAGATACCATTCCAACAAGATCCGACCAAGTATGAGCTTGAACGATTCATCTCTCATGTGATTAACAGGGATTGGTCGAGGGCGTGTGGCCCAACCTTTTTTCGATGACTCTCTAACCTTTAAGAAATGTTTCATAGTGTTACAACACGATGTATTAATTGAATAGGTGCCACATGCCTTACTTTGCTTTCCCAAAAGCTATTAACTCCTTTGAATGGGAATTAAATCTTAGCTTTGGTTGACAAAACTTGATTCATGAGACTCTCACCTAAGCTCACTAAGGCTCTTCTAGCTTTGTTCCATCGAGCTAATTTTTCTCAGACCTTGCCGAACTTCTATCTCACTCTATCACTGAGAGAGAACCCTCACCATTGAATTTTAACTATACATGCAGTTTTTCTGCTAGACAGGAAAATATCCTAACAAGTCGAGACAAATTAACATTTGTCCTAACAACTCAAAAACTAGCTAACACCTTAGGTTGTCACTTGGCATTATTACAAAGGCTCATTTGACCATAAAGCTCCAGCTCAACAAAAAAAATTAACGACCATAACAATCCAAATTCTTTTGGGCATGGACACATGTAATTACATAAAATTTCTAGATTTTATACAAATTAATGTTGGAGAATATCTCTCCCTCTCAAAAAATATTATGACTCCATTGGGTATAGAAAAAATGGTTTCTTGGGTTTAATGCTCCAACATCACATAGGCCTGATGTCGAGTTAATTCCTCGTAGATTATTGTTTCTTTTTCCTTCTTGAAAATTGTTTGAAAGATCCTTACTTCTTAATATTTTGAAAAAATATAGATGGTTTAGAAAGTGGTTGAGATATTTGAATATTAAGACAACTTTTGGCAAACTTCCCATACTCATGTTAAAAATTGTATTAAAAAAAAACTCGCTCATTATCCATAGTCTATAAATGTCTCCAACACTTAAAGTCAAATTGAATCACCTAAGGATGTCCTTTTACAAAATCTATTTCTACAAAAGTTATGTCACATGCAAAGATATTATCCTTAACCTCTACATGACTAATATAATAGTGCAACTAGTCATTGATAACTTTGATAATTGTCTTCTAGCTGAATTAATTGCTTTCTCCGAGCCCAGGGTCAACATACCTTAGCACCGATCGTTGATGACGATAACATGACTTTATGGGGTCAAAGATGGATGATGCCTCGATAACTTCATCTCCCTGATCATTGGCTTGGCATTTGGCATAGATTCACTGCAAACCTTAACGCGACCCATTTCTGAATAAGAGAAAGTGAGGATGCACTGATCTAGCCTCATGCCTTTGGAATTTACTCTATGAAATATGGTTATGCCTTTTTAATTGAAGAAAAGAAACCACCAAATGTGGTTTGGTGGTGGTGGAAGCTCTAGAAAATTGCTTGCTTGGCAAAGGCGAGGCTATTTCAGTGGTGCTTACTGGAAAATAGGTTGCCTGCAAGTGACATACTCTTAAGGCGTGACATCTTTGGATATTTTAGTGCCCTTTATGCAAAAGGAATGTTGAAAAAATCGTCTTTCCTCCTACGTCCCTTCACTGCCATAGTTTGGGAGTCAGTCATAGCGGCTTTAGATATAATATTTCAGTGGAAAGGTGAAATGTATAATGTAACGTGGGAGCATTGGTGGTTTTTTGTCCATCCATAAAAACTCAAAATTCTTCCTTTACTACTATCAAGGAGCATACAGTTAGCCTGTAATGCAGAAGTATACTAGGATCAATCCATGGCTCTGGATAAGGTGACTGTGAATGCCTTGCCCATATATGCATTAATTTCAAATTCAGAGACTATTACTCACCCCTGCATAATACCTGAAGAAGTCATCGATCGTTTCTGCGGAAGGAAGTAGCGAGGGAGGAGCAGTTCTACATTTGTCCAAAACCACTCATTTAGGATGAAATCTGGTCTAGGACAGGGAACAAATAATTATGTAGAGATCATAAATTTCCAGATACCATATATACACTATAAATCCTATATTAGAAGAGATCCTCCTCTTAATGAAATCAATTAATGCCATATTTGCATTTCACATTTATAGGGAGAGAAATAGCAAGGTCGATGCTCTGTCTAAATAGATCCTCCTCTTAATGAAATCATTTAATGCCATATTTGTATTTCACATTTATAGGGGGAGAAATAGCGAGGTCGATGCTCTGTCTAAAGAAGGCATTGCATTGGATTTGGGCACCTGGCATATAGTGGATTGACACAATGATGTTGAACACGTTTTCCTCCATAGAGATAAAATAGCACACACTCAAATATATATTCTATTATCATTAATGAGGAAATTTACACACATATTTATACGATCAATAGTCTCAAGATAGGAATTCTATCTTACATGTACAGTAGTGTGGTTGAGATATTCTCTCAACCACACACTAAACTAGGAGAAACTAAATTCCTATTATGTAGGAACAAACTCCTCAAATGGAGAATTACAACCATAGACAAGTAGGAATTAATTATTTCTAACTCCCCCCTTAATGACTACTTGTCATGTAGTAAAATCCACCACTATCAGACGAATTGCATGTACAGAACCTCCAAAACACAATCTGCCACAACTTCTTCGATCTGCCTCCTCTCGCAAATCGTCAAACGAAGCCAATTCCCTTCTACTCAGAAAATTAAAAAATCATCTGAGTCCGAGCCAAGTGTTATGCAGTTCACCGTCATCGTTTAGGGCATAGGATTCCACCCCCTTAGGGAGCAGCGCCTCGGGAAGGCCATTCTTCCTCAGAACATCATATATTGTTTCTTCGGCCTCTGCGAATCCCCCAACCATCAAAATCATCAGTATCAGAATCACAGACAACCATGATCGGTTTCCCATTTGCTTAAATGCAAGGCAAGGCCCAGAAAGGATGAGATGTGTGGTTTGTTGTAACAGAGCAAAAGGCCTTGCAGACTGAGCCTCGAGATTCCAAAACAGACTGTGTGCTGAATTGGGAATTGAATTGAAATATTGTTATTAAAGGCCAAGCAATAGGCATGCACAGTGTGGGAATCAAAGAGAATGCAGAGGAAGGGAGTCAAAAAATAGGAGAATGTGAATACATTCAGAGCCTACATGGCAGGCAAGCCGTCAGGCTACTTCCAATTGAACTCGGTTGCTAACACATAGAAAGTGTTCCGCCAATGGATGCATCTATCACCCAATCCACCGAACACCAACCCTGCTCTCGACACCAACTCACCACGAGCATACGACAAGAAGAAGAAAACAAAATAGAGAAGAACCTTGGATGGAAGGAGTGGACGGTAGAGCAGAGCACCGCTGGTGAGCAAGAAATCAGCTTTCCATAGCTCCGCTTTCATTCGACGGTAGCGTTCCACAGCCTCTCAGCTTCGCTTTCATTCCATGGCACCACTTAACAGATGACATCTGTCAGAAAACAAAGCATATCACCTCTCATCAATGAGCCAACATCTCGACAGATGCCCTCAGCAGATCCTCCAACTCAAATTGCTTCTTCCTATCAAACAACACAAGTTTTACTCCAAAGTCCCTAATCTTCTGGGAAGGCTCTATAAATGTTCTCCCCACGTAGTGACTCCTAATCAGGCCCTGTTGGAAAGGCACATTTTCCTTGGCAGCATAACCAAGTGTAGCAACAACCCCTGAATCCAAGCTTGTCAACAGAGATCAATCGGCCATCCAACCCATGGTTCTATGGACCTCCGGCTTTGAATCAGATTCTTCTTCCTTCGTCTTAACAGAAAAGACATTTTCGATGTAGCTAAGAAGGTTGTGCTCATTTATGTTGTCCATGGAAACAACCTGAGTAAACTGAAAAGCCAGGTGCTTATCCACATCCGAGGAGTCATCGGTATCCTCATCGAAGCTTCTGTCTGCATCAAGTAGCACCATCTGGCCTGCGAAGGAGTATCCTGACCCCGAATGGTAGGACAACGCCAAAGCTAACAACCTATGGACGAAGCCACGAATCAAGCCGGGTACCCACGACACTGCCTGCGTCACCACATGACCTTCAATGCAATAAAACAAGCACACCTGCAAATAATTCCTGGCACTTCAACTTCAGCTAAGGAGCTCCACGATCACCACATCCCACATAGTGATCATCGAACAACGCTCTGTCCCACGCACAGGTCAAACACAACTTCCATAAATTCCAATTCACAGATGGTGTAGACCTTTGTAGCACTACAAGGCTTCAATTAGCAATCAAATCAATTTACCACATGCAGGCTGGACAATCAATCTATCAATACACAAGCTTTGATGCGCTTAATAGCTCTAATATCAGGCCGATTCCAAGAGGAGATGACTCCACATCACTCCAACTCCTAACTCTCTGATCCGTCCTCCACGCCATGAGAGCGCTGATCAGAATGCATTAATTGAAGACTAATCGGTGCGTTCCTCACCTCCTAACCCTCGCCTATCCCTCAATCTGGCGTTGATCCCTCAAACTGGCTTCATTCTTGACCACGCTCAAGCAAATCTCATATGGGCTCCTCACAGCAGCTGATCACCGACTCCAACTGATCTCAGATTTCTCAGATTGAATGCATGCAACAAACTTGCAGCAATTGCCACGATCTGCTCCGATTTGCTCTAATTTAAACACCAAATGCCACGATCTACTCCACAGATCCACCGCTTTGGATCTAATCCCGCCTGTTTCACGACTTGGTTGAAGGAAAATCCATGCCACCAATGCAAAAGATGCCAAATAGATTTATTTAAATCTGCCACATTGAAACAATCCGACTGTCAACGTCCAGTACATCGAGGTCTCCCTTCAAAATAGGTCTATCTTCAAAAGAAAATGTCGATCTACAAAATAACTATTGTCAATCTGCCTGAAGGGATGCCACGATCTCTTCACAACATAAGCAGCTACACAACACATGAACAACACTAAGTCCTTGAATGCTCAGACAGACTTCAAGCGACCTCATTCAACCAATGTGCAATACTCCATATCACCAACATGCAGCATGCAGTCTTTCATAGCAGGCTACCTTGACTCTGAGAATCTTGTTCGATGGACAAACTTAAGAAACACTAATACAAATTATTTATTTTCCTATGCCCAGGAAAGTCCAGAAGCCCTTACGGGCTTTGAACCTCTGATACCAAGATAAAATAGCACACACTCAAATATATATTCTATTATCATTAATGAGGAAATTTACACATATTTATACAAGCAATAGTCTCAAGATAGGAATTCTATCTTAGACGTACAGTAGTGTGGTTGAGAGATTCTCTCAACCACACACTAAACTAGGAGAAACAAAATTCCTATTATGTAGGAACAAACTCCTGAAATGGAGAATTACAACCATAGACAAGTAGGAATTAATTATTTCTAACTCATAGGTGTTGCATTGGATTTGGGCACCTGGCATATAGTGGATTGACACAATGATGTTGAACGAGTTTTCCTCCATAGGTCCTTTAAGGAGGGAAACCTAGATGCAGTCTCTCTTCTTCATAGTGTTGGCAATTTATACAGGACAATCTGCACAGAGCCAGTGTTTTTATTTTTTTCTTATCACGGACAACTTCTATATGATGTATTTATGCACGGATAGGTCTCTAGTCGGTTTTGATGTGGGAAATAGTATGGTAACATGTTATATGAAGCTCTTATGCTTACCTAGTTTGGATGAAAATGATGCAGATAACAGTGTAGTAACATGATGTGTTCTCTCTCAGTAGTCAGATTGTATCAACTATGGTTTTGCGACAAGCCTTGGCGTGGACAAGGTGGCTTTTTGACTCTGTCATGATCTTCAGAATGGGAGGGTGCCCAAATTTATGTTTGACTATTGATGAAATGGTCTTTTCATGTATTTTTCTATATTGTAAGATTATGTTTCATCGCAATGTATCTATGTTTATTTTGATAAGTTATATGGTTGGATGGACCCTACAGAATGCTTATGTTACAGTTAGAATGATTTTCGAAATATAATAGAAAATTACGATTTTTTTCCTCAAAAAATATAATAATATAAATGTAACTCAGTCATGATCTTCACAATGGGAGGGTGCCCAAATTTATGCTTGACTATTGATGAAATGGTCTTTTGATGTATTTTTCTCTATTGTAAGATTATGTTTCATCGCAATGTATCTATGTTTATTTTGATAAGTTATATGGTTGGATGGACCTTACAGAATGCTTATGTTACAGTTAGAATGTAATTTTTGAAATATAATAGAAAATTACGATTTTTTTCCTTGAAAAATATAATAATATAAATGTAATCATTCAATATCTAGGGCTTAAGGCTTGTTGTAGATCCAATGTCCAAAACACTTTGGGCATAGAAAATTCTTCGAGTTGTAGGTGCTCTAGTTTGGGATCCAACAAATATATGGGAAATTTGCTCAGACTTTCAAGGTAGTCTAGAAGAATTCACCACTATGGAACCTTTGATGTCCATCCATTGATCCATGGTCATTGCTATATATCCATAGTCTTAAGTAGAAGTTGCAGGTAATCCATATTGAGAGGTTGTCATGGAGGAGGAGTATCAATATCTAATGAAGAACCAAGCCTGGGAGTTGGCTCCCCTACCTCTTATTAGGAAACTTGTTAATGTAAATGGATTTATCAAACAAATATGGCAGTAAATGGACTTGTGGGTGAGTACAAAACACAATTTGAAAAAAATGATTCTCACATGTCTAAGGCATAGACTACAATGCGACCTTTGCACATATTGCAAAGATGGATTCCATTGAACTTATGCTTTCCATTATAGCTACTCATTGTTGGAAGGTTCATTCTATGGATGTGAAGAATGCATTTCTTCATTGGGATTTTGAGAAGGAGAGGTATATGGAACAACCAAAGGGGTGTATCTAAAATTCATGTTTTGTATGTAGAATGTGGAAATCTTTGTATGGCCTCAAGAAGGCACCATGAGCTTCGTATGTGAAGATGGATTCCTTCTTTTTGTCCCAATATTTCCCTTATTTTAATTTGGATTCTAATGTTTGCATATATTGACAAGTGGACTCTTTCTTATTGACAATTCTTTAAGTAGATGATTTAATCATAAGGAGTTTAACATCATCTATTGCTATGGTTAAATCTTCCTTCATAATAAGTTTTCCTTGAGTGATTTGGATTGTTGCATTCGTTTATTAATCTTGAAATCACCCAATCTGATTTAGGAATCAAGATTCCATAGCCCAAATATGTACTAGATCTACTCGCTAGATTTCAGATAACTAATTACCAATCTATTTTAACACTTTTTCTTTCAGTAGTCAAGCTTAAGAATGGGAATGGTGGTAACACCCCTTTGGTGGACAATGTATAGTATAAATGTTCCGTTGGGAGTTTGCTTTATCTCACCCATACTAGACTTGGCATCTCTTATGTTGTTAAAGTAGTTTCGAGATACATACACGAGTCTCATGAAATGCAATGTAAAAATGCAAAGATAATTATCTTTTGTGTTAAGGGTACTTACAACTTTGGGATACATTAATTGGAAGATTTCTCTGTTGATCTAGTTGGGTACACACATTCTAATTGTGCTAGTGATGCCACAGATCATAATTCTACTTTTGGTTATGTATTCAGTTTTTGTTTGAGTCCCATTCTTTGGTCAATCAAGAAACACTTAACCATTTCTATATCAATTATAAAGGTAGAATATATAGGTGCAACCAATGCAAAAATACAAGCCATTTAGTTGCAACATATTCTCACTGAGTCTGGCATTTAGTATTACTATCCTACAACCATATTTTGTGACAATTAGAATACCATATAGTTTTATAGAGATTTAGTTTAGTGGTTGAAGACCAAGCACATCGATATTGAGTATTGATTCATAATCAAATCCTTGATCTGTAACACTATCCATCTAGGGGGAGGTTGGGGGATTTCCATTGGGTTTTCCCTTTTTCATCTTTTTTTCTGAGGATTTTTTTGGTACTTTGGTACTTAACATGGCTTGATATTGGTAATTTGGTACCTAACATGGATTCGCATTGGTGTGTTGATGTACATGCATCATTTTCCCTCACATGCATAATGATCTCTATGTGAGAGTGCATACCATGGGAAAATACCATGGGTAGCTAAAACTATGGCTTCATAAACCATTGTTGGTAAAGTCCACTTTATCTTATGTAAATTCTTGTTTTCTAGGAATAAGTGTGCACTTGATGAGAAGTTAGAACCTAGTTTCTAGGAATGAAAGCACATGACCTAGTTGAGTAATTGTTCTCATGTTTGGATAATTTATTTTCAACATATTAGTGAGAAATACAACAATAAACATCCCTTTATTTAACTTCATAGATTAATCTTTCTTTTAAACCAAATATTTATCTTAAGGTCATAAATGAAAGATGCTAGCATATTCTTGTTGTCTCATTTACATCAATTGCTGAAATTTCAAATATTAACTACCTTGCATCTCTAAATTCATGTTTACTTTTTCACATTTACTTAATCCAATTGTGAAATTACCATACAGCTTATCAAATAACAAATGAGACCATGCGAATACCTGAGTTTATAAAACTAATGGTTGACATGATCTTATTAAAAGGTTAAACCAATCTTAAGCAGCTAACAACCAAAAAGTAGGGGGTTGTGTTAGTTGTATTGCTTCTCAATTAAATTCTAGATCCTTTTGTAGATTGATTAGACAAATCTTATAATATGAAAATTAATTTTAATGAAAAAATAAATTTTTTTTTCTATTATATCAAATTTATAATAACATTTAGCTTATTAAATTATATACATGAAGCAGGTTTTGAATGAACGAATAAATAAATAAATAAATAAAATAAAGAGAATAAATATTATAATCCTTAAAACATTGTTGTTGAAAAGGGTACTTTAACGTTTCCTTTTTCAATTAAGCTCTCTAAAATTACAAGATTTTAAAAACTTAATAATCTACTGCTTTTTGGGCATCCACTGATGAGAATGTTATATCCTCGATCAATGTGGAGGAGGATGACTTCCAAATCCATGGAGATGGAGGATGCACTATTAAACTAGTCAGAAGCACTGACATGGATTGCTATATATCCCTACATGGAATGTCAAAGTTAACTTGTACCTTAGGGTGTGGCACTTCCAAAGTCACTGCTGTAAGTAGATGCGTCACACTTGGGTAGTCGCTGAAGGATCTGAGCAAAGTTGTCCATCATCACGTTCCTTTGTCGCTTGAGGGCTTCTTCGAGCAAGATTTTGAAAGGATCTCCTGCACCCTTGTCTTTCTTTTCTTCCCCCATGGGAGGCCATTGGGATTTGTGAGGCTGGTCTTGCAATTGTTCGACCAATTCAAGCCCTAACTCCTTATATCCCGACCTCATTGGGGACATGCAAAGAAAAATAGAGAAAGAGCAGACCGCTCTAGTACCATTGATCCGAATTTAAACAAGAACGAAACAAATTACAAATATAGCCATAAATACAAAGATGAAACATAAATAACTACTTGGGCGATGGTAGCTTATCTCTAAGAAGAGATGTGGCAGCTACATGCCTTTGAACTATGTTACAATGAGACTCAACGACCTATTTATTATTGAAAAACATGAGAAAACCCTAAACAACCAAAACCCTAACCCCAGGAGATGTAACACCAAGACTCTGTGGGCCCCATTGGGGTTAGTTGGGCAACCAACTTCACGGGGTCATAACTTGGTCATATAATCTTCATTTGGCGCGTACGATACCTTGTTGGAAAGGTCTCTCCGAGTACTACAAGATTTTTCGCAGGCCCTGCCTTTTGCCATGGGCCAACATCAGACCTCAAAAAAGCATCGTTTAGGAGGTCAAAACTGCTCCGGAAGTTTAGGACCCGAAAAACTGCTAAAAATAGTAAATGCTAAAATAAACATGGAAACAAATGAAACCGACTGAAGTCTAGGTGGGATAGGTGGGTGGCCGCCAATATCCACCTAGATCAAAAGCAATGCCCACTGTTCCTTTGAGTGCTTCCACAATACCAACCACTACAACTTCTACAGCAAAAGCCCCATCGTATAGCATTTTGATCACTAGGCCTAGTAACCCAACTCATGGAGACCACAATAGGGTTAAGCATTTTGGGGTCCCTACTAGGAACAACCATAGTCCGACCAAATGCATTCATATTCCTCTGGATCCCGAGCTCATTACAAAGCCATATTACCCACCTTGCAAGGATGAACCTCCCATGGAAGGAGGAGCCATACCCCCTCCTAGCACTCCTTATGCTCCTTCACCAATTGGGCATGGTTCTCCCTTTCTACCTCCTACAACTAGCCCACCTAATGTTGGTAGTGCACCTCCAAAGGGGTAGCTCCCCTTCCTGTGGTGGTTCTCCAAAACCAAAACTTCTGCCATTTCCACCAATATTTCTCCAACCACCTACTTCTCCTTCCTATGGTGGCTCTCCAAGATCAAAACTTCCACCATCCCTATAACTATCACCCCCACCACCTGCTTCTAGGTCTAAACCTGCTCTACCCTCTCACACCACCACTTCGCGTCCTAATCCTCCACACAAGCATCCAATCAATAGACCCCATTCTCATCATAGGTTGTCATTGCTTGCATCACCAGCACCAACAAATCCTGAAACTCTTATTAGCCACCCTACATCGCCAACCTACACAAATCTACCATGACCACCACCACCAACAAATGTTGAAACTCCTATTAGCCACCCTTCACCATCACCCTACAAAAATCCACCACCTCCCTCTGGTTCTCAGCGTCATTACCCACTTCCATCATCGTCATATTTGAAGCCATCTCCCCGCCTCTCCCCACCTCAGGCCTCCACCTCAACCTCCTTCCAATCCCAAGATGCCACCAAATCACCACCAAACTCCTCACCACATCCCTCCACCTCTACCTCCCTCCACTACCATTTCCCCACCCACCTACACCGTTCTAATGTCACAAAACCTTAATACAACCTCATCTTTCCAATTAACCTCTCAACTCATTCCCACTACCACAAACACCGCACCACATCCCTCCACCTCAACCTCCCTCCACTGTTCCACTGCCACTTCACAAACCTGTACCATCTAATGCCACAAACATTAATATAACTGCCAGTCCAAAGTGTCCAAATGCCACCAACTCATTTCAAATACCGCTCGGCAAGCCTTAATGCTCTAACACCCTCCCCACTTTTAATGTTTCTCCACTCTTTGACACATAATACCTCATGGCAAGCTCTTTCTAATGAAAATTTGTTATACCAATGTGTGCATTGGTGATCCGGATTTAAACAAGAATGCAATAAAATACAGAGATAACCATATACACAAAGATGCAACGGAAATAATACTTCATTTCATTAATGGAAAACACTGAAATATGCTTACAACCAGAATTGGAAATAAACCAGCTAGGGCGATGGTAGCTTATCTCTGAGAAGAGATGTGCGGCTACATGCCTCTGAACTGTTTAAAAACTGTGTTACAATGAGGCTCAAAGGCCTATTTATTGTTGAGAAACAATGGAAAACCCTTCACATTCCAAAACCT
>APFE030566941.1:123933-161941 GCA_000404065.3 Pinus taeda | reverse complement strand
AATGAAATAGATTATATTAAAAATAAACTACATAATTTCTTTTCTTTATAACAATTTTTACAATACAAGTTTTCTTTTTCTTCAAATTAAATTGTTTTCACATATACTACTTTTTTATAATATAGAGATTTTTACTTTGCACTTAGTGAACACACTTATTGATGTTAGCATTAGAATATTTAGTCTAAATAAACATTTCAATTAAAATTGAGTTTCATATTGACCACAATTAGCAAGTTTAAATTCAAATTTAAATTTAAATGGGATTATAGAAGAGAAAATTATATTTATACATGCAAACGCCATAAGATATAAAATAAAATTATCTATTGGTAAATTTAGTTATATATTATATATATATTATATATAATATATATATATATATATATAAGATAGATATAATATATATATAATAGAATAGATATACATGTCTATTTTGGAATAGGGCTTTCAAAATGTAGATGGTAAAAATTCAACTTTCATAGACTATTCTAGAATATTTTTAATAATATACACAAATTAAAGTGGGAGGCACTTCCCCTTCCACACACATCCTCACTTTGAGACCTCTGTATACATTCTCCCCTTTGCACATTTCTTTTGCACACTTTCATCCTACACAACATTTCTTTCGAACAGAAATGACATCTTCCTCTTTTTAATACGATGTATAAAAAACACTCAATAAAATCGCTGCGATAAATTTTGGTGTAATATTTCTTTTTCCTATAGTTTATATTTAAATTTATTATCTTTAATTTGTATTTTTTTTATTTTCATTTCAGTTATAGCATAAAAATTTGATTCTTTTCATTCATATATATATATATATATAAACAAATAACTAAATATCTATATCTAAAATTATAACTAATACAAAATAAATATTAAATTTTTATTTATTATAATTTTTTAAACAAAAATTAACCATAAAATCTTATTAAAAATAATTACATAATTTAATTTTCTTTATATTAATTTTTTATAACAAGGCTCTTCTCTATAAAATTAAGTTGCTTTCACATGTATCATCTTTTTTCATATTATAAGAAATTTCACTTTACCCAATGTAAGTAAACTTCTTGATGTTAGTGTTGGAATCCTCACTAAAAACAAACATTTAAATTAAAATTCAATCTATGTATTTATGGAGATCTCTATTTTCTCGGGCTGGAATGCTAATGCCTGAACATTGATCGCTCTGCTGAGAGTCGATCTCATTTGTGCTTCAATGTATCCTCCTTTTGATTTAAGTAATGAAAGAAAGAGATTACCTAAAATAGAGTTTCAATGTATCCTCCTTTTGTTTTAAGAGTTTTTTTCATCTTGGAATAAAAAAAGAGATTACCTAAAATAGAGTTTTAGAGATAGGATATGGTGATGCATTTAGAGAAAAAAATTTCCAATTCGAAGTTCTTTCCAAATTGTTTATGGGCAATGTATTATTGAACAAATTTCACTTATTTAAAGTTATAGGAGTTATCAAACGGGTTGAAGATTTGTTTAGGGGAACATATATAATATAAATGTTACAAATAAATAAAGAACGCCAGTTTTCTTAACACAGTTTTCTTAACACAAGGAAAAGTGTTGACGTTCATCAAATAGGAAAGGTACTGCAAAGAGAGAACTCGTTGATGGTCCATTTGTGTAAAATTAATTATTGTAGAAGCACTTGGAAAATTTAAAACATTGATGGTACATTGGTGTAAGAATAATTATTGTAAAAGCACTTTAAAAAGTTAAAACCTTAAAGTGATCAATGAAAATCCATAGCTTTCCTGCAGATGCTCAATGAAAATGCACATGTTTCCTTGAAAATTTGGACATTATTGCAATCCTTAACATACCATATATCTACTTGGGGCCTGTTACTAAGAAACTAAATTGTGTCCAGCCATTATTAATCTTACTTTTATGATGGCCTCCCGCCACGTATGAATCCTAATGGACAAGCGGATTAGTTGGCGTCTTAAATACACTGATTAATGACCCCGTACGTGCTTTGGACTCCGTTTTAGGGTTTATGAAACCGGTTCTACCGGCGGTAACCTATACTAACCGGTCGGCGTTAAACAAAAGGGCGTTGACAACCCAATTGTTAATCATTCCGCCTTTCTGGTTCGCGGGGACACTCCGCCACACTCCTCAGCTCTTCTGTAGAAAACCCTGTTCCTTCTGCGACTGTGCTAATGTCGGTTTGGTGGTTCACTCCGCCTCCAACAGAGGTCAATGGTAAGCTCCTTCGGCTCTCATGGGTTCGATTGCTCTGTTTGTATTGATTTGTCACTGTGAATGTGCGTTCCTTGCTTATTTTCCGTCACGGTACTGGTGATTTATTTAAGGTTTGTTTTGTTTTGAGACCTAACAGGTCTGTCGTCCTTCCGGCTTCGGCTCAACTTCGCTAACCAGGTATTGCCATTCACTCCATGCTATTTTCACCCCGCTCTGCAATATTTGGCCCTGACCGTCTCGGCCACTGTCCTCAGGTTATTACGTTTTGGGTGTTGGGTCTTCTCCTCGTCGCCGACTGTCTGGTAAACCCTTCACGCCTTCACTTCGGCTATTTTCATTGCTATTTTGACACAAACATATGTATATACAGGGTTTAACTTTCCACCGTTTATCCTTGCAGGTGAATGCTGGTCTGGTTGTTCGACTCACGGTGCTGCCGCTCGCATGGTTCCCTCCATTCTACCGGGTAGTGACTTAATATACTTCTGTTGCATTGTTGCTGTAGTCCATGTCGCTTCTCTAGGTTTTCTTTACGGCAATTGGGTATGGTCTCGGTCTGTAGTCTTTAGAAATACCACTGTAGTCTTAGCTTCGACTTCCCTCTGTGTAATTTATTTAAAGGGTATCTATGTTTCCAAACCCTCGTGGGTTTTTCTGGGCTTCGGCTCTATGTATGCACTCCGGTCTTTGCTTCTGTTAAGGTGAAAGTCGTGGGTTTTGAACCCTGCTCTGTTCGGCTATATAGATTCATAGTTTTGAACCGAGGGTTGTTTTGACCAAACCCTGGTCTACTCTCCCGAACTGTTATGTATGTAAGGTCTCGGCCTGTATCAATTAATTCAATAATACATTTGCAACTTTCCTTTTCCTGTAGAGTACTCGGTGGATACCGAACTCACATTACATGTATTTTATGTTAAATGTGTTCAACTGTAATTTTGTTCCAGTTTATCGTTCAGGCCTTATGGCTACATAGAATTTGGGGTTATGCGATGTCTGACTGTCGTTACATATATTAAATGAGAAAAGAAATAAAGTCTGATTCTTATTTCATCGTTCTGTTCGCCTGTAACTATTCTTTACATTATTATGTGCAAAGGAAAAGAATGCCTTTATTCTCGGTTTAATGTATTATCAGAAAAGTAGGGTAGTCGCTGTTGAAATACCTGCTTTCTGTTCACATGTGCTGGTTTAGTTACCTTTCTGGTTCTGTTGCAAAAATTGTTTTTGTTGCCTGAGTTTATTCCGCCGCGCCTTCCTCTGGGTGTACACTTGTGTGTACAGTCGAGCCTGTGCGTTGGTGGGAGGGTGCTGTTTGTTTGCGCCCGCTCCACTTACAATCGTCTTGACTTCTGCTGTGGTGGAATTTACAATACACCAAGAAATAATATGCCGGAACTTACAGTACACAGAAATAATTTACTATAGTAGATAATTGTAACAGTGATGAAAATAACAAGCAATTTTAATGAATCGTTATTTCTAGGAAACAATGACTGTGTTTCTATTCTGTCTTTTTTTTAAATCTGAGAGAGAGAACCCTCTACAATCCTTTCCTTGTCCTTTTTATTCAGAGTGTCCAACTGTTTCTGTTCGGTTGGAACCAACCCAACAGACTGACAACTGTTTGCTAATAACTGTTCTAAACCAACACAATGCTCCTTGTCACCAAAATCAAACTAATCTAACAAATCAATGTTTTCGTTTCTATCTCCTAAGTAAAACAAAATAAATGTAAGGCTGAATAAAGGTAAATAGAAACAGTAAAATAAAAGTAACCGACAAGGTGTCCAAATTCTGCTTGAGACTGCGCCTTACTCTGCCTCCTCAGAGCTGGATGCTCCTGCATCAGGCTCCCGGGGTGACAAAAAGTCATGGCTCCGTTCCATGAGGTCTTTAACAGAGTAGCCTGCCTTCTGAATCTGTGTCTCATTGAGCCATGAACTGTCCTCTATTGGACGGTTCCTCCACTTCACCAGATATCTTAAATATTCCTTCCTCCGTGTACGCTTTGCTACCTGTGTGTCCAAGATTCCCTCAATTTCGACGGGTGGTGCCATCGGCAACTGTCTCGTCCATACATCTCCCTTCAACTGGGTGTCCCGTGGTGTCCCTGCCGCCGCTTCATTTGCTGAACCTGCAATATAAGGGAATAGATCTGCCACATTAAAGATAGGGGAAATACCAATCCCTGGTGGCAACTGTATCTCGTAAGCGTTCGCAGAAAATTTGCGAATGATCTTGCAGGGTCCGATTTTCTTGAACTTTAGCTTGCTGTACGCTCGCTTAGGAAATCGCTCCTTGCGTAAATACGCGAGAACTTCATCCCCGACATTAAACTGTACTTCCCTGCGTTTGGTATCAGCTCGCTGTTTGTACTTCTGGCCGCTGTCCTGTAATTTGAGTTTTACCTGTTCATGTAGTTTGCTCATAGCTTGGGCGAAATCTTCTCCATCAGCACTCCGCTTCTCCAGTTTGCCCAAATCACGTAACTCGTGCACTCCTCGCGGGTGCATACCGTACAGTATTTGGAAAGGACTGTAGCCTGTGCTACGGTTGGGAGAATCATTATACGCGAATTCTGCCTGTGCCAACACACGATCCCAAGTACGCGAGTTTTCGCCCGTTAAACTTCTGAGCAAATTTCCCAGACTCCTGTTCACTACCTCTGTCTGTCCGTCCGTCTGTGGATGGTAGGCGGAGCTGAACTGCAATTGAGTGTCTAGTTTTTTCCACAAGGTTCTCCAAAAGTGACCAGTAAATTTGACATCTCTGTCTGAAATGATGCTTCGTGGAAGTCCATGTAACCGTACAACCTCTGTAAAGAAAAGGTGCGCTATGTAAGTAGCGTCACTGGTTTTTCTGCACGGTATAAAGTGTGCCATCTTCGAAAATCGGTCGACTACAACCATCACCGAATCAAAGCCGCGCTGTGTTTTTGGTAATCCTAGTACAAAATCCATACTGACCGAATCCCACGGTCGACTAGGGACGGGTAATGGCATATAAAGGCCAGTGTTTTGACTGTGACCTTTTGCCAATTGACAAGTTCTGCACCTAGCCACATATCTCTGTACATCTCGCTGCATTTTAGGCCAAAAATAAAAGTGCTGTACCTGAGCGATAGTTTTGTCAATCCCAAAGTGTCCTGCCAATCCTCTGCTATGTTTTTCCTGTATAATATTGTCTCGCATAGAACAGTTAGGAATACATAACTGTCCCCCTTTGAACAGCAAACCCTCCTGAAGGTTATAGTCCAGCCACTTGCTGTCATTTCGCAATAACGGGTTTTGACAAGCCTCATAGGCTTCCATAAGCTCGCTGTCCGTCGGATACAGCTCTTTCAAGTGTTCAAATCCTAAGATTTGCATGGTGCTCTCCTGCAACAGTAATGTTCTCCTACTGAGTGCGTCTGCTACTTTATTCGACTGCCCACTAATATGCTTCAGTACAAAAGTGAAACTTTGCAGATACTCAACCCAGGCTGCATGCTTATGGTTTAGTTTATGCTGTTGCATGATATACTGTAACGCAGAATTATCAGAAAATAAGACAAATTCGTTACCTAGTAGATAATGCCGCCAATGCTTTAAAGCCTGCACAATGGCATAGAACTCTTTGTCATAGGTCGAGTACTTCTGTCTGCTCTCGTTTAGCTTCTCGCTGAAGTAAGCAACGGGTCTGTCCTCCTGGCTGAGTACTGCTCCAATGGCTGTACCACTGGCGTCGCAACGAACTTGAAAAAGTTTGTTGAAATCTGGCAGTCTCAATATGGGTCTTTCAGTAATCTTTTTCTTTAAGATCTGAAAGCTATTTTCTGCTGCTGCTGTCCAGTGAAAAGGCTGATTCACTTTTTTAATCGTGTCCAACATGGGTGCGCAAATCTCGCTGAAATTCCTAATGAACTTCCTGTAAAAACTGGCAAGTCCATGGAAACTTCGCACGTCAAACAAACTCTTCGGAGAAGGCCAGCTAACAATAGCTGCCACTTTTTCTGGGTCCATTTTTAACTCATTTTCGGCAATAACAAAACCCAGATATATCAGTTCCCTCTGAAAAAATGTACATTTCTTCAAGTTGATTAACAGCTTGTTTTGCTGTAATTTTCTTAACACGCTCTGTAAATGTCTGTAATGCTCCTCCTTCGTTTTACTGAATACCAAAATATCATCCAAGTAAACTATAACAAACTTACCGTTGAATTCTTTCAGCACCTCATTCATCAATCGCATGAATGTGCTGGGAGCGTTACTCAGCCCAAATGGCATCACTAGTCATTCATACAAACCTTCGTTTGTTTTGAATGCAGTTTTCCATTCATCTCCCTCACGAATCCTGATCTGGTGATACCCGCTTTTCAGATCAATCTTTGAAAAGTAGGTCGCTCCACTTAGGCAATCCATCATATCATCCATCCTTGGTAAAGGAAACCTGTATCTAACGGTAATCTTGTTAATAGCCCTGGAATCTGTACACATCCTCCATTCCCCACCTTTCTTGGGAGCCAAAACAGTGGGTACTGCACAAGGACTCATGCTTTCCCGAATCAAGCCCTTGTCCAACAATTCTTGGACCTGCTTTCTAATTTCTTCATGGTCCTTGGGACTCATACGGTAGGCTGCTTTGTTTGGCAGACTCGCCCCTGGTATAAAGTCGATGCAATGACTAATACCCCTTCTAGGTGGCAACTCATCCGGAAGATCATCCACCACAATGTCTCCAAAATCTTGTAGCAACCTCTGAACGTCCTCTGGTAAATCTGAAACCTGTGTGTGGAGTACCACTGTCCTTGGTCTCCTTATGACAGCAAAATTTATCTCGCTGTCTTCAATCTGCTTAATGAACTCTTTCCCTCCTAACAGCAGTGCCTTCACTCCGCTAGCTTCTGCTGTGTTTTCTTCCTTGATGGGCACAAGCGTATGCTTGATCCCATCTTTCACAAATTTGTAACAATTAATTTTTCCATCGTGAATTGCCCCCCTGTCGAACTGCCATGGTCGTCCTAACAACATATGACAGACATCCATGGGCATCACGTCACAAAGGATTTTGTCCTTATATTTCCCAATCTGAAACTCTACTTCGCACTGTTCATCAACCAATAGTTGATGTCCCTTCTGCAACCATGATACCTTGTAGGGAGTGGGATGTTTCAGTCTCTTTAATCCCAATTTTTCCACCATCTCTACAGCTACCAGGTTATCGGTACTTCCGCTGTCAACAATCACCTTGCAGCATTTGCCTTGGGATTTGCAGACAGTGCGAAACAATGCTTTCCGCTGATCTGGCTCCGCAGCCTCCTTGGCTGGCTTTAACAGTACCTTGTTCATCACCAAGGCCTCACCTATCTCAGGTGTGTTCTCCGCTTCCTGAGGGGTCTCTTCCGCATCCTCTGGTTGCGTAACATAGGTTCCTCTTCCGCCTGCTGGTTCGCCCTCTGGACAGTCATAAGACTTATGTCCCAACTTATGACAACGGTAACACTGGACA
Source organism: Pinus taeda (assembly GCA_000404065.3). NCBI lineage: Eukaryota > Viridiplantae > Streptophyta > Pinopsida > Pinales > Pinaceae > Pinus > Pinus taeda. The sequence continues at coordinate 154,216 of APFE030566941.1, read as the reverse complement.
GTTCCTCTGCCCCGACCAAAACCTCGTCCTCTCTGAGCTGGTCGTCCTTCCCGGTTACTGCTGTCTCTCTCTGCTGTACCAGTAGACTTAGAGCTGCTACCTTCCTCATTCGAAACTGTACCTCTACCTCTGCCATACACTTTGCCTTTGCCTCTGCCAGAACCTCCTCCTCTCCGGGAGTTCTGTTTCCTATTTATCTTCTCTTCAGCCTTCAATGCAAACTGATAGGCTTCTTCTAATGTCTGCGGCGAAAGGATACCAATTTCGTCTAAAATCTCCCCTCTCAAGCCATTTACATACCTGGCCGTCTTCTCTGAGGTATCATCCACATATCCTGCTCGCAGATTTAATTTGTAGAATTCCTCTGTAAATTCTCTCACAGTCATTCCCCTCTGTTTCAGGTTCTGTACCTGCCTGTACAACATTATATGATAGTCCTTCGGTAAGAACTTCTCCTTCAGCTTTGCTTCCATCCTAGCCCATTTCTTGATAGGCTGTTTGCCTAACCTCCTCCTTTCTGCCTGCACACTGTCCCACCACAAGGATGCATGTCCTTTCAACTTGGTGGCGGCGAATCTCACCTGTTTGTCTTCGCTGGTTTCTTCAAACTCAAAGAATTTATTCACTTCACTTAACCAGTCTAACAACACTTCTGCCGTTAAACTCCCATCATAGGTAGGCAACTCATGCTTCGGTTTGTGGCTGGATAGCAATACTGATTTTAACAATCTCAGTTCTGGTGTTATTCCCTCAAACTCATCCTGCTCTGGCTCAACTGCCTCTTCATCACTGTTATCTGCTGGATTTCTTCTTCCTCCAGCCTCTATCACTGCTAATCTCTCTCTCAAAACTCTTATCTCTTCTCTTAATCCATCATCCACTGGTCTATGAACCATTCGTCCTCTGCCTCTTCCTCTTCCTCTTGCTCTTCCTCTTACCTCACCCTCGCCTTCTGCTTGTTCCATTGATTTTTCCTTTAATAAAAAAAAACAAACCTGCTCTGATACCACTTATGATGGCCTCCCGCCACGTATGAATCCTAATGGACAAGCGGATTAGTTGGCGTCTTAAATACACTGATTAATGACCCCGTACGTGCTTTGGACTCCGTTTTAGGGTTTATGAAACCGGTTCTACCGGCGGTAACCTATACTAACCGGTCGGCGTTAAACAAAAGGGCGTTGACAACCCAATTGTTAATCATTCCGCCTTTCTGGTTCGCGGGGACACTCCGCCACACTCCTCAGCTCTTCTGTAGAAAACCCTGTTCCTTCTGCGACTGTGCTAATGTCGGTTTGGTGGTTCACTCCGCCTCCAACAGAGGTCAATGGTAAGCTCCTTCGGCTCTCATGGGTTCGATTGCTCTGTTTGTATTGATTTGTCACTGTGAATGTGCGTTCCTTGCTTATTTTCCGTCACGGTACTGGTGATTTATTTAAGGTTTGTTTTGTTTTGAGACCTAACAGGTCTGTCGTCCTTCCGGCTTCGGCTCAACTTCGCTAACCAGGTATTGCCATTCACTCCATGCTATTTTCACCCCGCTCTGCAATATTTGGCCCTGACCGTCTCGGCCACTGTCCTCAGGTTATTACGTTTTGGGTGTTGGGTCTTCTCCTCGTCGCCGACTGTCTGGTAAACCCTTCACGCCTTCACTTCGGCTATTTTCATTGCTATTTTGACACAAACATATGTATATACAGGGTTTAACTTTCCACCGTTTATCCTTGCAGGTGAATGCTGGTCTGGTTGTTCGACTCACGGTGCTGCCGCTCGCATGGTTCCCTCCATTCTACCGGGTAGTGACTTAATATACTTCTGTTGCATTGTTGCTGTAGTCCATGTCGCTTCTCTAGGTTTTCTTTACGGCAATTGGGTATGGTCTCGGTCTGTAGTCTTTAGAAATACCACTGTAGTCTTAGCTTCGACTTCCCTCTGTGTAATTTATTTAAAGGGTATCTATGTTTCCAAACCCTCGTGGGTTTTTCTGGGCTTCGCTCTATGTATGCACTCCGGTCTTTGCTTCTGTTAAGGTGAAAGTCGTGGGTTTTGAACCCTGCTCTGTTCGGCTATATAGATTCACAGTTTTGAACCGAGGGTTGTTTTGACCAAACCCTGGTCTACTCTCCCGAACTGTTATGTATGTAAGGTCTCGGCCTGTATCAATTAATTCAATAATACATTTGCAACTTTCCTTTTCCTGTAGAGTACTCGGTGGATACCGAACTCACATTACATGTATTTTATGTTAAATGTGTTCAACTGTAATTTTGTTCCAGTTTATCGTTCAGGCCTTATGGCTACATAGAATTTGGGGTTATGCGATGTCTGACTGTCGTTACATATATTAAATGAGAAAAGAAATAAAGTCTGATTCTTATTTCATCGTTCTGTTCGCCTGTAACTATTCTTTACATTATTATGTGCAAAGGAAAAGAATGCCTTTATTCTCGGTTTAATGTATTATCAGAAAAGTAGGGTAGTCGCTGTTGAAATACCTGCTTTCTGTTCACATGTGCTGGTTTAGTTACCTTTCTGGTTCTGTTGCAAAAATTGTTTTTGTTGCCTGAGTTTCTTCCGCCGCGCCTTCCTCTGGGTGTACACTTGTGTGTACAGTCGAGCCTGTGCGTTGGTGGGAGGGTGCTGTTTGTTTGCGCCCGCTCCACTTACAATCGTCTTGACTTCTGCTGTGGTGGAATTTACAATACACAAAGAAATAATATGCCGGAACTTACAGTACACAGAAATAATTTACTGTAGTAGATAATTGTAACAGTGATGAAAATAACAAGCAATTTTAATGAATCGTTATTTCTAGGAAACAATGACTGTGTTTCTATTCTGTCTTTTTTTTAAATCTGAGAGAGAGAACCCTCTACAATCCTTTCCTTGTCCTTTTTATTCAGAGTGTCCAACTGTTTCTGTTCGGTTGGAACCAACCCAACAGACTGACAACTGTTTGCTAATAACTGTTCTAAACCAACACAATGCTCCTTGTCACCAAAATCAAACTAATCTAACAAATCAATGTTTTCGTTTCTATCTCCTAAGTAAAACAAAATAAATGTAAGGCTGAATAAAGGTAAATAGAAACAGTAAAATAAAAGTAACCGACAAGGTGTCCAAATTCTGCTTGAGACTGCGCCTTACTCTGCCTCCTCAGAGCTGGATGCTCCTGCATCATTTACTGTGAATGAGAATGAGTTTGGTGTGATAGTTAGATGGGGTTAGATTAGATATTAAGCCAATGATTTGTCTCCAATCATCTGACATGACACTGGATGCATTGTTACTTCTTGGAGTGCGAAGGCAATGCAATAATTTCTGTGTTTGCCCCAACGACGACAACAGATCATCTTTTTTTGTGTTGTGAACGTATTTTTGTGATGTGTTTGGTATTCAAGCGCCAACGATGCATTGAAACTCAAATAATATGACAAATAACAGATTTGATAGGAGACAATCCCTACTACAGTGACGTTAGATTTTATGTGATCTAAAGATTGAATGAGTAAATGCGTGGTTCGATATTTGAAGGGTGGTTCCAGATTTTATTTAAGAAAGTAATTATGATGGGTTGTATTGTAGGTATTTTTTTTTTATTTTGTTAGAATCATAGGATTGAGTTATGTAATTTATTAATTTTATGTAAAATTGATGGGACAATATGTTTGAAAAGGGTCGAAACCTAGAAGAACATAGCTCAAATTTGAAATTTTGATAAATCTGTGCAGGATTCAAGCAAAATTGAGAAGTAAATATGTCTAAAAAAGAGTCACTACAAGACTTGTTCTACAGAGAGTAGTCATAATTATTATAACAAATATGTGTTCCATTTGAAGTAAAATTGACAAAAAAATATGGAAAAAGGCCAAAAATTAAAAACACTAAACTACACAGCTCAAACTTGTAATTCTAACAAATGGAGAGACACTGTATATGGACATTATCTGGGGTGGTTGGGAGGGTTCATTAATGACATCCCCACTCGGGTTCCAATGGAGATTTATATATGATGTATTGAGGTCCGTTCATTAATGACCTCCCCACCCCTGTTCCAATTGCAATTTATATAATGTGTTGGGGTCTGTTGAGGAAAAGAAGTAATGATAATGTACTAATAATATAATATATGAGTTTTTTCCATAGTCGCTCCCCTTTGAAAAACAAATCCAAATATTTCAATATTTTCAAAATATTAAATCCATTTTATACATTCAAAACTTATTTTAAATAAGCCAAATCAAAATGCTGAAATTTTCCCCTCCAATGCCCTGAAATTTTCCCTCCATATTACAATATTATGTCACCTTTAATGATTGAATAAGCGCATGCAAGGTCCAACCTTCTGAACCGCAGTTCCTATTTCTGCAATCATAGCATAGTTAATGCCCCTGACATGGGGGCTTTATAACACCATATAACACGCCGCGCGTTTTTTTCTCTCTCATCACCGCGCGGTGTGTTATATGGTGTTATAAAGCCCCCATGTCAGGGGCATTAACTATACCATGGTCACAGAAATAGGAACTGCCCTTTCTGAACAGTGGTTGCAAGATATATTGAAAAAATTAATTACGATGGGGAGATGCAAAAGCAGTAGTCTATAACGCGACTTTTTGAAAGCTTTTCCGGCGGATTTTTCCGGTCAAAATCCGGCAGCAATTCATTGGAATCCTAAGTTTGATAGCTAGTTTCTGCATAATCAAAGGCTCCCAGGGGTTTTTTAGGGTGTTGAATCCAAATATGCAGTTAGAAAACCATTTTAACTGCTAAAATTCAAGATTTAACCTCATTTCTTCTGCCGGATTCCGTCACCGGAATCTCCAAAAAATCGCATTATAGACAACTCCGATGCAAAATACCGTGAGCTTTGAAACTATCGGCCGGGGATTATAGTTTAACAGTGCCCCGGTTTTTTCAAAAAGATACTCTTCGTTTCGGTCTCCGAGAAAATCCCTTTCAAAACAAACGATTTTTCAATAAAGTCCTTTCAATTCAAAACCATCTTTTCAAATAAAACGCCCCCAATATTTTAGCGGTCAAACAACCAACAGCCAAACACTTTAAAAGTGTTAACCTTGTGCATAAACTGTCACGTGCAGAAGCTCTCCATGAGATCTACAACCGAAAAACCACCGACTCAAAAATGCAATGGTGGTGTGGAATCAACACTTTTTCAAAGATATGCGTGTCTTCTTCTTTTACTCTCCTGATGTGAAATCAACCCTTTTTCAAAGATATACCTGTCTTCTTCTTTTACTTTCCTTTTCTTATCAATGCATTATTTATATGCTTCACTGGATTGTCGTATTTTCCAGTGTTGCTCATGTACTCTTTGCTTACGATGCCTACGATCAGAAAATGACTAGCCTGATTTGCACTTCCCTTCCTCGTTGTATCCAAATTCCCGGCGCATTAACACTAAATCTATTCTTTTCCCTTTTTAATTATTAGTGAGTATATTAATATATTTATGGAGATAAATGTGTTTATTTTAGTGTAGGTTTTTTATAATTTGAAGTTAATTATCAATAATTATTAGGTAAATGTTAGAGATTTAATTTCCATGGAATAAGTTATTAGTAGGATTTTATTTTCCTCTTAGTTACATAGTTGTCTATGGTGTGATAGATGGAGTAAAGCTTAGCTTTTCGAGAGTGGGGTTGCATGCCAATGGGGTAGAAGTGGCTTTCCATTTTTTTTTCTTCGAATGGCTGGGAGAGAAAGGTGTCTGATTGGGAGTGTGGGTAGAGTGAGGACACCATGGGATTGGTCATAATGTTTAGTGGAGTTTGAAGGTGCCATCTAAGTTTCTAATGTTTTCTAGGTATTAGTCTCCCCCTACTACATGCATTGTATCTTTTATTAAGTGTCTGGTGTTGGTTCTATGATGGTGGCCCTCGTGAATTTCTCTTGTTGCATTATTGTTAATTGGGTCTTAAGGTCTTAGGGTCTCTAGTGAATTTTGTGTTTTTGATTGCTTTTCTAACCTTGTCTTCCCCCTCTTGGGTGTTTTTTGGCTTTATTCCGTGGTGGTCTATTTGTTGAGTTGGTTTTGCCTTGCATTTTTCACCATAGGTTTGTCTAGCCATTTGGAGTTTAAGGAGGGCACGGATTTTGGGAGTCGAACTTATTTTAGTTGACTAGTGCTTCGAGATGGTTCAGGGATCTCGAGAATCTCTTTTTCCATTTGTTAGTAGTTGGAGGAGGGTGTGAGGGATATGAGTGGTATGATTTTTTGTTGTGGGAGTTGGTTGTGGTCTTGGTCTTGTGTCTTGTTCCCCTATTTCTTGACTTCCATGCCTCAACAAATGATGATAAGTTGCCAAGGGGCTAGTGGATGTGGCCAATAAGGCCAATGGCGTGCCCATACCTAGGTCCAAGAAGTTGTTTCCATCATTTAGATAATTCTCCTAGCATTCAAGAGGAGATTAATCATCTTGAGAACTATGCCATTAATGTCCTCCATGCCTACTCAGATTCCAAAATTATGGAGGATGTTTCTAATTGGCTTCCTTACCTAGTCATACAAGGGGAAGAAGAAAATTATGGAGGATGTTTCTAATTGGCATTCCATCAATTTACACTCATAGATGAAGCTTGTGAGGTTGAGTTTTAGAGGAGAAACACGAGGACAAAAATGATATCATTTCCATCTCAAATGAAATCTAGAAGGTGCATCCTTATCAACGATCTTGTCTAGAGAGATTGGATGCTCATTTGACCTACCTGGAGAGTCACCTCCAATGTGACCCCAAGCCCTTTCTGCAAGTTGGTGCAAGTGCAAGGGACCCTGCTCCTTTGACATCCTCGAATTCATGAGTACGATGTTAGGTAGTTAGTCTTGTTGTGGTATGGAACCACCATGAAAAGTCGATGCCTCTTTTTGTTGAAGCTTTATCTTAATTTACCAGCTACTCGCATTTGTGGTGAACTCACATATATTCCCTTGTGGTGAATTGAGGTCAATTTGTTTTTTATAGCTCTTCTGTAAATGATCTAACTTGATCTATCTTTAAAAAAATTAGTTATGAATATAAATCATTATTTTAATTTATATAATAAAATGAATTTTAATTTATAATTAGTATTTTATATTTTATAGATCTTTCACATCTCTATAAAAATATTTTTATTTGTAATTATATGTTTGCTAATTAAATTTGTTACTTTTTTTATATGTTGATTAACTATGTTCTGAAATACCATAGTTATTAATATGATTTTTTTCTTGAAAAAAATGTTTATAATTTTATTAATAAACACAAAATTAGGATATAGCAAATTGAATTGAATGGATTTATTATTTTTGTTCTTTTTTAATTGAGTTGAAATTATATTTTGTTACCATTATATATTTATGTTAACTTTGGATGTAGGATAGAGAGAGATTGAATATCTCAAGATACAAATCTCTAATCACTTGGTACATTTAAAGTTTAAAAATAAACCTATACCATTCTTATATTCATATTCTTAATGCCATGTTATCATTTTTTTATTTGTGATATTATATATAAATATAATAGAATTGTAAATATTTAATTATATTTATGTGAAATATAGAATACTAAAAAATAATATTAATAATAATAAAATTTAATATTATACAAGTTTCTATATAATATCATTTTATAATTAAAAACTAATTTTATTTTAATAATAATTTATTAATTAATTTTTTATTTTATATATTTTTAATTTTATATGTTTTGAATTATCATCCTTATATTAATATACATGAATCATTTATTATTTAAATTTTTTAGTAATATAGAATAAGTATTAAATTATAATTTTTATTAAAAAGAAAAAAAATTATTTATTTATAAGTAAGAAAGCAAAACTAATTATGAATAAATCAAATAAACATTGGACTAATTGTTCTCATATTAACGTGAGATTTAAGATATTAGCGAGCTATTATATAACCACTAAATTTATCCCATAATACCCAAAATATGATTTCAATAAAATTTTTATGTAATATAATCACTACAAACTTTCTATACATTCAATTATAAAACCTTTATACATCATAACAAAATATTATAAAAATTTATCTTTTGTGCATTAAAATATAAAATCTAGATGGTATCTCATTGAGTATGGTTCAATTAATAAATTAGTTTATATTATTTTTAATTCCAGATTTACCAAAAAGTGAAAATATCAAATCTCTTAAAAGTATAAAAAGATTTTATTAAAATTAAGATAGTCTAAACTAATATGTGATCTTTGAACAATGATGAGTCATGTGACTGATAAAACCAAATTTTGTATGGCCATTAACGATGACCGGTCCTGTCAGTGAGAAACCAGATTTTGTCTCAGGCGTTATTAAAGTTAATATTAGTGAATGAGTTTGGTTTTATAGTTAGATAGCAGGGGTTTATTTGACTCCAATCATTTGACATGATACTGGATGCACTGTTATATCTGGGGAGTGCCAACGAAATGCAAAGAATTGTGTTTGCCCAACGCCGGCAACAGATCATGCAACTGCGGCTCTCTTTTTGTGATGTGATCGTATCTTCTGAATATACTATTCTACCACCTTACATTCAACGGCCAACGATGGATTGCAACTCAAAGCATATGACAAAGAACAGATTTGATAGGAGACCTTCCATATTACATTGACGTTGGATTTTGTGTGATCTAATGATTGTATGAGCACATGCGAGGTTCAGGGTGGTTCCGGATTTTATTTAATTAAGTTATGAATGGTATTTGAGGTCTTTTAAAGTTGCTGGTTTGTTGTTTGTTTTTTCGTTAATATTTTTGGATTATTTTATTAGAAATTTATAAGAATTATAAGTATGAGTGGTGTAGTTTAATTTTTCTTTTCAAAATTGATGGGACATGAGTTGGAAAAGTCAAATAGTAGAAATATACTCTTGAAATCAGACAAGTCTGTATTGGATTTTAAGAAAAAAAGAGTAAATCTGTCTAGAAAATGAGAAAAACATAGAAGAGTTAGATTATATAGAGAGGCTATAAATTAATTTCTGATTATAACAAATTTATACTTAATTTCAAGTAAATTTTTGGAAAACATGAAAGGATGACAAAACTTAAAAGAATTAAACTATCTAGCTTAAACTTGTCGCTCTAATAAATCCTAATTCCCCATAATTTTCAAGAAATTGAATCCATTTATATATTCAATGTACCCGAAAATCCCCATTTTTCAATAAAGTCCTTCTAATTCCAAACTATATTTTTAAATAAAACGGCCAACGACCCAACACTTTCATGGTCAAAAACCCAACTGTCCAACAGTGGAAAAGAATTAACCTGGTGCATTAACTGTCACGTGGAGAGGCTCTCTAGGAATCAAAAACAGTGAATCCACCGACTCATAATCAATACGTTTTCTGAGATACTTGTGGCTTCTTCCAAGTCTTTGCCTACCATTCGTTCTTGCAAAATCTTTGTGATATTTACCTTTCTCATACTGGTTAAATAATCGTAATCATACTTGTTAAATAATCTTAATCTTTCGGGATATTGTCATATTATTAGATTAGAATTGATACATTGTGAAGTTTTTGTTTTACAGTTAACAAAACCACCAATTGAGATCAAGTGGTAACTGTCTTCGGTTTCTATAAATATTTGATAATATTACTTAATAATATCAGTTTTTATTTGTCCAGTTCAATGAGCCGGTAACTGTCTTCGGTTTGTATAAATATTTGATAATAGTACTTAATAATATCAGTTTTTATTTGTGGAGTTCAATGAGCCTGTAACAGTGGTATCAGAGAAGGGAGGCTTCGATAGCAGTGGAGTAATAATCCATTGAGTATCGTTTGAACCCCATTGATGTTTTGGTGCGTGGTACCGCGTTCTGTTGACTGTGCGTGAGACCTTGGTGGCTTTGCAAACCTGCCACAACATCGCTGAAGGTGGTATTATAAATCTTGGAGAGTGTCCCATAGTAGGTTGAGTCGTTGATCAAGCCATAGGCATTTTCTTGAAACCTTTCGACGGGACCACTCGTCTGGTTAAACTTCGGAAGTTTTGTGCCACCATACACCGTTGGATATATGAGAGCCGATCCAAACCATTATTTGGATTTGGCATGTGCAATCATTTCTTTTGTTGTCCCTTATTTGTCCTAAAGGCCCGTTATTTGTCATAAATTTTATTTCCTTCTTGTTAATTAACATCGGTTGGATTTGGTTGATGATCGTTACATTGATGTCTATTGTGAAGGCCTTGCCACAAGAACGTTGATAGCAGAGAGTGACATATTTTGCGCTTCAATAATTTTTTTGTTTTATCTAAAGATGACATCCATAATTTTTTTGGTTGAAGTTTTCGTTGCTATGAAACAAAAATATCCACAATGGGTAAGAAAACTAGGAGTGCATTGATTTTTAATTGTTTTTGTCAATATGTTTGTCAAGGAAAAAAGGCCACAAAGTACAAAGAAATTGCATCAAGATGATGACAAACAATGTATCATCTAAGAAGTCAAGAACAATAAAGCCTATGTTATGATTACAACATTAGTCTCACAAGAGGTAAGGAGATACATTCATTCTTGTAAAATTACATATACAACATTATACATTTTAAAGGAACTCTATGATTCACATTTGTAATTAGAGATTATTTAGTTGTTATTGAAATTATTTAATTTGGAGATGAAGGACGATGATCCAATGAAATTGACTTCTAAAATAAAGGGTATTTTCCATGATATAGAAGCCACAATTGTTAAAGTAGACTTACAGTTAACTGCCTTCATCAAAGCCCTATACCTTGCATACCTCACTACTTGGAATCTCTCAAGCTAGTCGACAATTAAAGGATATTACTTTTGATAAGTTAGTAAATAAAATTGCAGAAATAGAAAAGGCTTTTGGGAAGAAAGAGTTTGTTTCTAATATTAATACAAAAACCTTGTGACATGCACAAAAGGAACATAAATCACAAAATGAGTCTTCGAAGCAACTTTAGAGGCATGTGGGGGGGAGGGAGAAGGTTAATAAGAACAATCAGGGTGATAGACAACAAAATGAGGTGACACAAAAGAATTTCCAGTTTCATAAACTAAAGATTAGATGTTATAGGCATGAAAAAATTGGCCATAGTTCAGTTAATTGCAAGGTTCCTTGGGAGAAGATTACTAATGAAAAGAAATAACAAATTAATGAGAAGACAAAGCAACCACCTTCTAAAAAAAGTAAAACAAATGAATCTGCTCATTGCTCATTATATAGTTGCTCACTGCAATTTCAATATTGATAATGTTTTTAATACTGCATTTTCTTCATGGGAAGACAAATGGATTTTAGATTTAGGTGCTACTTTTCATATGGCATTCTGGAAAGATCTTTTTGAAAGTTTCAGTGATAATGCTCATGGTGTTGTTTGTTTTGTTGATAAGTCTGAATGAAGAATTGGATCAATTAGATTGAAAATTCCACATTTTCACAGATTACATATTGAATGATGTTCTTTATATTCCCAAATTTAAGAGGAACTTAATGTCCCTCACAGACAAAAAGGAGATTCAATCCATATTTTTTATGGAGCAACTGAAATTCGTAGAGTAATTGATAATTAAGTGATTATGACTGGTGTTGAAGAAGGTACATTGTTGAAATTGATTAGTAATTCGTCTACTACACAATCAGCTACAAATTCAACTCTATTAGTGCAACAAGACAATATTTTTTCTTCAAGTTTATTATGGCATGCTAGATTTGGTCACATCAACTATAATAACATTCAAATTATGAAAGAGAAGAGCATTAATGGTCTCCCCACTATTCTGAGAAAGATCACACCATGCTTGCATCTTGGGGAAACATAGTAAACAACAATTTCATAGTTCTATTTCTAGATCTTCCAGAAAACTAGGTCTCACACATTTTGATTTACTTGGACCTATGTATGTACCAACTGCAAATGGAAATAAATATACTCACCTTTATCGATAACTATTCGAGGATGTGTTGGGTTTACCTTTTGAAGTAAAAGTTACAAGTTTTTGATATGTTCAAAACTTTTCATGCTATGGTTAAAAATGAAATTCAACAAAATATTGGTATCTTAAGCACTGATAATGGAGGTGGATATACTTCAACATCATTTGAACAATATTTAATAAATAATGGTATCAAATGCAAAACTACTATTCCATATAATCCATAAATGAATAGGACTTTGCTTAACATGGTTCGGTCAATGATGTTTTTCAAAAATGTCAAATTAATGTTTTGGGGAGAAGCAGTACTATGTGTAGCATCTATTAAAAATATACTCTATATAAAACACAGATATCCTTCTTTTGTCCTCAACAACAAAACACCATATGAAGTTTGGTACAATAGGTTACCAGCAATTCAACATTTAAAGGTTTTTGGATCTACATGTTATGCACTTATTCCTAAGATTCAAAGAAAAAAATTAAATTCCAAAATTTGAAAGTGTATTTTTCTGGGATATTTTAGTACTTCAAAAGAATACATATTATATGATGAAGAAAACATAAAATGTGTTCTTTCTAGAGATGTCATTTTTTTAGAATCTACAAAATATTTATCTACTATCAATAAACAACTTACTCGTTTAGAGAAATTTGCATCCAAGAAATTTTATTTTTGAATATGAAAATATAGTTCCACATTCTGAGTGGGGAATTCCCATTCTGGATCAATGTGTGGGTTTTCTATCTTTAATTCATGAAGATGTTTCTACTGAGGAAAATTTGGAAGATAATATTATTTTTAAAAATTAGAAAGTGTTCCTAAAGAATCTGCACTTGAGGATGAGCAGTCTTCACAACCACCTCAACAATATTTGAGAAGATCCACTCATATTTGCAAACTTCCAAGTAAATATGATGATTATGAGACAGGAAGTCCTTCCACGGGTAATGTTTCTTATGATTGTAATTATTCCACAATTAGTGAACCTAGTTGTTTTGAAGAAGCAACTACTTCTCATGAATGGAAGGATGTAATGATAAAAGAATATGATGCTCTTATTAAAAATGGCACATGGAGGTTGGTGGATCCGTGTATTGGCATTAAACCTATTGGTCGTAAGTGGGTCTATAAAGTCAAGTATAAAGAAGATGATTCACTTGACAAATACAAGGCCAAACTTGTACCTAAAGGCTATGCTTAGAAGGAAGGTGCTGATTATACAAATACTTTTGCTCCTACAACTAAATATACCATAATGAGAACTCTGTTTTCACTTACACCACAAAAAGGATGGAAGATACATCATATGGATGTGAAAACAACCTTTTTGAATGGATATTTTAAAGAGGATGTCTACATGTTTCAGCCTGAGGGGTTTGTTGTCAAAGGAAAAGAAAATAAGGTATGCAAATTAGTCAAGGCATTATATGGAATGAAACAAGCATCCCATGCTTGGTATGAAAAGTTAATTGAACACCTCATTAAGCTAAATTACAATTTTTTTGACCTAGATGATGCAACTTTATTTTTCGAAAAGATTGGAAAATCAACTATATATCTAGTTCTCAATGTTGATGATTTGATGATTACAGGAAACAATGATGGTTACATAACACTTGTTAAAAGGGAGCTGTAGAAAATATTTAGCATTACAGATTTGGGTCTATTGCATTATTATTTGGGAATTGAAGTTTCTTAACAACCCAAACACTTTTTTATTTCTCAGAAGAAGTACCATGGACAACTATTAAGAAGATTTGGAATGCAAGATTGTAACCTTGTTTCTACTCCTATGGAGCATAATTTGCAACTTACTTCCACTGAAGGAAGTCCATTTGATAATCCAACTTGTTGGTAGTTTATTTTTTTAGCCACTACTAGACTTGAAATTACTTTTGTTGTAAGGACACTTTCCATGTTCATGCATCAACCCCGTGGAGGTCATTGGAATGCAGCAAAGAGAGTGATGAAATACTTGAAGGGAAATCAAATTTTTGGCATCAAATACTCCAAATTTGCCTATTTCCATCTCACTGGATATTCAGATTTTGACTTTGATGGTGATAAGGAGAATGGGGTCTCTACTTCTGGCTATTTGATGAATCTTGGGTTAGCAACCATTAGCTGGAGATCACACAAGTAATCTATACATGTTGATTCTACCACCAAAGCCGAATATGTTGCAACAGCTTAAGCCACAAAAGAAATCATTTGGCTTCACAAGATACTTGAAGACTTGCAGGAGAATTAGAAAGATTCAACTCCTTTATTTGTCAATAATTCTTCTCCAATTTAGTTGACCAAGGATCCAAAGTGTCATGATCGAAGAAAGACAATTAACACCAAGTACCACTTGATTCGACATTATGTAGAAGCCAAAGTTGTTCATCTGACACATTTTCCTACTTCATAACAGATAGAAGATATATTCACCAAAGCATTAGGATGAGAAAAGTTTGAAAAATTAAGAATGTCACTTGGGATGTTAGATGTCCCTTCAGATTAAAGGGGGGAATGTTAAATAATCCTTCAGGATATTGTAACATTATTAGATTAGAATTGATAGTTTAGGCAATTTTTGTGTTACAGTTAACAAAACCACTAGATAGTTTAGATTTGGAAACTGTCCTTGGTTTGTATAAATACTTGGCGATCTTGCTTATTAATATCAATTTTTATTTGTAGATTTCAATGGATGTGTAACAACACTCACTTTGAAATTTCTCTTTTCAATCAATGATATGTTTATCTTCATTCACAATGTCTTTATTCATACAGATCTATTAGGGGATGGACTAATCTTTTCTCATTTTTATATATTATTTTTTTAAAATGATTTTCCTTAATTTCATAGGATAAAATTACTTTCTCTTAAAAATCAACAAAATTTATAAAAACTATATATTTAACCATTAAAAATCTAAATGTTTTTACAAAATATCCTGAAACATTTTACAATTTGCATATTAGGAAATAGTAACATTTCCCAAAAATTCTACTAAGATATCCAAACTTTCTTGTAATTTCATCATACAAACATTATCTAAAAGTTTCTTAAAAACATGGAAAGTCTTGTCATCTTAATTTTTAATTTTCTATGCCTCTTCGGAACTCTTCCTTACTTAGATGCCCCTGCAAAGTATTTTCCTTGAATTCTTTTACTCATCTTTTTCTTATCAATGCATTATTTATATGTTTCAATGCAATGTTGTATCTTGTAATTCACTTGGTTATATACTCTTTTCTTATAATTAGAAAATGAAGTCGTATGATATGTAGTCCTCTTCCTTATTGTACTCAAACTTTGTGTGGACAAACACTAAATCCAATTTCTTGGCTTCTCTTAAACTCATCCACTAACACTGAATCCAATATGATGGCTTTTCTCTTATTGAATGTATTAACATATTTTTAAGGCTTTTCTTTAAAAACCCTAGATCACTTATCACATTATGGATGATTTATAAAATTCATTTGAAATTTTGTTTCAAGCTTTTTCCCACAAGGGCTTATATAAGTGACCAAAAATTTTGCTGTCCCTCTTTGAAGTTATCTTGGGCAATAAAATATTTCAAGAGAAAAACCTAAAAGAGCATATCACCACATTTATACCCATACTAATCAGTGGGTTAAAATCAATATTTTACAAAAATTAACAACCATAACATCAGTGATTTTAGAATCATATGTTGTCCTTTATAACATACAATATAAGGATAAAATTCTCATCCAATAAAATTGTAATTATGTGTATGCAAACCTCCATAGGTTCAATGTTGAACATTGAATTTTCATTTGATTTGTTCTTGAACCCATCTAGTCTAAGTGCTAAACCTGGATGATATGATACCACTCTGTAATGCTTCCTACCACCATTGGACTAATCCCGACTGAATGTAAGGTGTAACTTTTAATTAACCCACTCCATTGTCTCATCATGAAATGGGGTTACAAAATTTATCCTTCTGTCAAAGATAGCATAATTAAATTTGGATATTACCATTGTGTTTAGCTCATTAAGAGCTTTTTGATGATATAAATTTTGTCTCGATATGACTCTTGGATAAAAAGTTATGACCATTTGAAGTCTAGCCATTTAACTTCTTCCACATAGGTAAGGTCTTGCCTTGTGGTACCCATGTGGCAACACCACCTTACACAGGTAGTTGCACATCACTTAGGGCACTAATGCAGCCATGGATAATACCATATGGAACTCGTCACATTACTTGGATATTGGTCCCATGAGTTTGATCCTTTACTTATGATTTATTTAATTTACTTCAAAATGGATTATATGAAGTCTGCATATCACAATGAATTCTTTATCATGAGTCATCTCCTTCTTTGCCTCCCAAGGCGATGTATTTTTCTTGTCACACTATCGCGCCACCATGATACAACTCCAAGACTTACTCTAACCTTTTGATAGCCTAGGTGCAGTGCGTCATGAATTTATATGTTATGTGACAGAAATATTCCCATCCCATGCCTTCCATTAACCTCGACAACATGCCCCATTTCATAGGGGACACAACAAAGCATTGTCACTGAACCAAGTTTTGTAATGACATGGTCCTTTGTCATGTAGAACTCCACACTAGTGTCATGTGGCACCCCAATCTAGGTGGCATTGTAGAACCACTACCACGTTCCACATATGTGCCACACTAGCATAACCTTCCATGCCACCCATTTCCACCATGTTTTGTTGACATCATCCTACCACATGGCATCCTCTAGTAATGCCATGTGTCATACAAAATTGGCCCCCCTTAGCCATCTTATAAGACCATTTCTCACTTACATATATTATGTCATTACTATACCATGACACCATCAATCCAAGTCGAATAAAATGACATGTGCCATCCCACATGGCCATATCCAGCCTATGTGGCATCTTCCACCTCAGCTCAAACTTGGGTCCCATTGGGTCTTGTTTGTCCATGTAAATCAACTAACTCTTGTTATAAGAAATTTTGGGATTTAGCGAGAATCCTCTCTTTCTATGCCTCCATGTTAGCCCACCCAACGCTAACACACCGAGATGTGAAGGAGACCTATAGCCAAACTAAGCATGGTGCAACAAAATATTCCATGTATGGTTATAGGGGTTTACTCTTCCTACGTTCTCTATTAGCCCCACACCAATCTGTACAATTACCTTATATTGAACCCAACATGACAATAATTTTTCTTAAGTATGATTATTAAAAAGTAAGTTGATAAGGATATTAATGGAAATCCTTGAGTAAATAAACCCTCAAATCCTTGATATATCCACATTTCCCTTTATAAAAATTATGTTGCTTATGTGACCTAAACACAAGCTTGAATCCTATGGCTTAAACATGGATGTCTTGAATACTTGATTGACTCTACAAAGATCTTATGGGCCCTAAGCAAGGCTCAACACCATTATCGAGAGATGATTTAGGCTTTCATCTTGGTGCAATCATTTTAGGTGTTGAGCATAACTCTAACAAAGGAATTGACACTATCCACATGCCTCCAATAGAAACATAACTCAAAAAACCACAATTGAATCTAAATTATAACGTAAACACAACAACACATTGATAATCATGTAATGAGTACAATATCTAAATCACGAGATCCGTTGATGTATATATATATATATATGCACACACACACATATATATAATACATCACCTCCTCTATTAATCCATGACAAAAGGAGTCAAACAGGAAGCCTTATAAACTAGAAATTCATAATAGACCTCCAACAAATCATATATATCACCCAAACAACAACTTATTAATTATGCGTCATTGAGACTCCTTGATAGTTATAATATACCACCATGGCATTGCACGAGCCACAACTTCTTATTGGTTTTATAAAACATTCATTAACCATAGGCCTTCAGCAACCTTTATGCAACAACAAATCTATATATCCTTGCATAACATATAATGAAATTGCATGTACTAATAACCAGCTAACATAAGTCAAATAATTAGGTATAAGCATATGATGTCACTTTTGCTCAATAACATATCAACAAATCATGGATTTGTAATCTCTCATACTAGAGAATAATCATACAAACACCCATTTGAAAAACACAGGAAGACATATACCTTCATTAACAACACGAGGTCATATCTAACAATCATGCATTATCATGGAGATAACCATAGGCCTTCAATAACCTTTATGCAACAACAAATCTAGATATCCTTGCATATCATATAATGAAATTGCAAGTACTAATAACCAGCTAACTTAAGTCAAATAATCAGGTATAGGCATATGATGTCAGTTTTGTTCAATAACGTATCAACAAATCAGGGATTTGCAATCCCTCATACTAGAGAATAATCATAAAAACACCCATTTGAAAAACATAGGAAGACATATACCTTCATTAACAACATGAGTGCATATCTAACAATCATGCATTATCATGGAGATAACTAGAAATATTGTAACCTCATAACTCAAGAAATATCATGATCACCATGGATATTTAGGTTAGTTGATCAACCATTTCGCTAATCTTTCAAACAATATTCAATAAGAATTACAAAGCTACTCATTATTCATTCATATCGCAATAAATACATATACAAGAATAAACTCTTATCTGATTTAACTTGGGTGGATAGAAATATCACATGTCTAGATAACATTTTTTTTAAAGGAAATGATACTTAGCTAAATGATAGAAAATGCTCTAAATTCTTTCAAGTGAGACTTATACTCACTTATCACTATATATCATTGTAGCTTTTCAGCTAGCTTATGTTCATTTCTTTTTCTTTAAGAGAAACAACCCTTAGCATATATGCTCGTAGGGCTTTGGAGGAAATACCTCTGCCCTCCTAACTTAAACATACAAGAATGGTTAATATTTCGGGTATGATCACCATAATCGAGTGCTAGGTGTGATCTAAGGTGGACGTGTGATGTAGGTGTATGGAACCTATGCTAAAAGCCTCAAATTACTTACCTTGTAACCTTTTTGTTTCTACCTAACCTTTAGGCTACAGGTTTTGTGCCCAATTCAAGGTTCCTTATTACCTTTGTGATAATTCCCAAATTCAAAGTCCTTTGTGCATTTTACATGTGTCCTATGTTGGAATAATATCCCGATCATAACAGGCCACCTGGGCATGCCCATGTGATCCCCCTCACCATTCTCATGGGAGATGTAAGGATTGGTACCGTCATTACATAGATGACCAAGATAAATCTTGCTTGATCCAATGATGTACATGAATTCTTACAAACCTAACCTTACAAAAATGGTTTTCTCCCTCTCCTTTGCCTTCTGTTAATGTGAGAGATGTCTTTCGGCAGTTTCCAGCCGAGTCACATTTCCTCTAGCTAGCACCTAGGGGAGGGCTTGGTGGCACATGGCGTCGTGGTGAGTTACACATTTGATTTACTGGATTCATTATTTTCTTTTGTCAAACTATTCACTACTTATCATTTGTATCAAGTGAATGTGGGGTGCATCACACCTCTGTGTGTTTTTCTTTCTCGGGTTTATTTATGAGTAACTATAGAAGCTTCCCAGTCAAGTCAATGGTTGTTCCAGATTGGTCTGCTCTTTACTTGAATGGTGGTTCCATTCTGGGCTACACTTGTGAAATGATCGTTGGTTTGACTCCAATAATATTAACCATAGAATATTTCTGCGAATCTAGGACCAAGTGAGATGACGACACTGAGTTCGACAAGTTCTGTTATTTAATTTCCTATTTGTAGCCTTGATTTATGGTGAACATTCAAACCCAATTTCCATTTATAGTTTAAACTCTATTTTATTCTCTGGGTATTGTTTTGGCTTTTATGGGTCAGGTTTTGGTTCAACGATGGATGGGTCTTTCGCTAACTCTTCGGGTGGAAAGTCTTCTACCAAACTCTGGGGTTTCTTTCCAGAATATATTCCTACTCAAGGTAAAGTTTTGATATGATTTTTTTTTTGTCTTTTTCCTATAGATTTTCTCCATTCTCATCTAACATTCATCGACCTGTGCAAGTTGGTGTTGTTCTCCAAACACATTTCCAGGTATGAAATGGGTTTTTTTGGAATACTTGCTTTCTTTATAAAATTTGAATTATTTGCAGACTATACTTATCCTGTTGTAAACATTTTTTTTTTTTCCATTTTGTGTGATTGATTAACTGTGTAGGAACAATTCTCTAGAAAGGGGGTTTTCCTTTGTAAAGGAATATTACTATTGCATACAATAATGGATCTCTTCTCTAGGATTTTAAACTAAGTTAAAATGATGATTCTCTAAAGCCCCTAATTTAACTCGAAGATATTGATTTTTCAGGGAAGGAGATAGTAAAATTTGCTATACAGAACTCGGAACCATAATGATAATTTTGGTAATTTTGCTTCTACTATTCCCATTTATGGTTAAATTCTCTATTTTTAGAATCATGTCATTGGTCTTATCTATATTCAAATGTTGTTATGATGATTATGCTTTGATTACTAATTCAAATGGCTTACATTGAATTAAATGTACATATGTGTCGATTCAGATTCCATTTCTTGCATTACATTCATCATTTTTCATTTACAACATACATATTAATTCCTATGCTAATTGGATCATGTTTTTACGCCATGCTTTTAAAAGTGTACAATAGATATTTTATTTTTTTTTATTTTTATTTTTTTTTAAGTTTAGATTTAGTAAATGGTTTCTCACTTCGATAGACAGGGAATATGTCTCTTAATGAGCAACCACGGTTTCCTGTAACAAGTTATTCCCATTCACATATCCTCTCTTTTTTTATCTGTGGATAAGTAATCACTGGTGTTACTCGGTTGTGCATTGTTCTACAACAATTCTCCTTCAATGATTATAATTTCACTTTCAAATTCCTATACTCTTGAATTTTGTCGATTCGGGAACATTGTCTTCTTCCATCAAATCCAACTTTTTCCTTTCATTTTCTTTTGAATATAGTGGAAGGTATCATGATTTTATTCTTGCATTTTCCAATATTTCTTCTCCTTGTGTAATTTGTGAACCGTTTCATGGAATCCAAACTCTAGTCTAGGTTTACCTTTACCTAATTAATCCCAATTGTGATAATAGAACTCCTTTCCTTCAGCAATGTAAACACCAGATCACCCTTTATGATGGAAGGGCCATGGTAAAGGGAAGTGGAAATGTCATGATAAGATTAAATACCACTTCCATTGAGAGTTATTTGTTTTCGAACTTGTTTTTTTCCTAGGAATTTCACTAAGTATTTGAGAATTCTATGAGTTATCAAAGGACACTCCCCAAATTCTAACTTGATCATCATTGTTTAGCAATGTCTCCCCAGTTTATCATTTAGTCTTGATTTTTAATTCAAAACCATTTATAATAGATTCTAATAGTATATGTAATATGTTTGGTTCATCTAGGTTGAACCCATATGATCCACACCAAATTTGGTATCTAGGACATCATTGTGCCAATTTATTCCCACATGCAGATGCGGATCTTTTGATCTAGGCTCCCCATTCAGTTTTATTAATAATCACTTCACTTGCACCTTAATCTTTACTACTATTCCTATGTATATCCTACATTACCTAATTTCAGCCTATTGATAGCTTTTAATAAATTCACGTGTGTGTGTATATATATATATATATATATATATAGAGAGAGAGAGAGAGAGAGAGAGAGATGGCATCGAATTGTCATAACTTTGGACAATAGCTTATAGCTTATGAAGCACCATTGAGATTGGATTGATAATTGTTTTATTTCTAAGTTATTAAGTAATCTTTAACGATTATGGGCATGTAATTCTTCAGCTTACCTAAGTGTATCTCCCTTACCCTGTCTCCTTAGCTCGGTAGAGACATGATTCCTTTATTCTATTTGCAATAATGTGATACAAACATATTTCCAACAATATTGTAGTTAAACTGCTAATAACCACCTAACTCATATAAATCACCATTTACATTTATAAACTTATAAACCCATAATTTTTTACCTATCATATCAATTTTAGAATTCAAAACATTAGAACTATTTTGTAACCATACTTCAGAAATAAGTATGCAGAAAAGGTTTAACCAGAATTGTTGAGGTCAGATAGTACTTAGTAAACACACTCACCACCCAACCATGAACCATGCTTCTAGTTTCCTCCGAGTTGAGAGTACTTGCCCCCCAAAACCTCTTGTTGATCCCTTCGATGGGTATTTCATTCCCTTCTTTCATGATAAAGTCTCCTTTAGCGGTGTCCCTCTTTTGTGGATATTTTTATCCACTTTACTAGGATTTTCCCATAAAAGATTGCCTTTCTCTCCCGCGATGCTTTTATGTTTTTTTTCCAAGCTTAACATATTCTTCCAGCTAAGCAAATTGATGTGTTTTTCTCTCCCATCCATGAAGCTTATCTAGATTTCCATCTAGAATTCTATCATGAATGAATTTTCCAATCTCTTTTCTTGTTTTTTTTTGTTGAAGCAAGAGTCATATCTTCTATTTCATTAAAATGGAAAATAAAGTACATAAAATAAAATAGCCCACGAGGAACTTTGGGCCAAGGGTATCAAGCTAAAGGCAGAAACCTCAAACCCTACCTACGAAACCTCAAAACTCTCAAAAGACAAAAAATGTTAAGACCATATGATCATCCCATAGAAAACCGATGGACGAGATTCAATTCGGGCTAGCACCAAGTGCACACATTACATTTAAGATCTGACCTAAAGAGAAAAACGGTATCAATATGAAATGATATTGGGTCCACCTAGGGAAATAACCCATGAACTTGTTGAACGTGCTAAAATCATTGATTCTCGCCATGAAACGAAACAAGTATGGCATAAATTCCTCCTCTAGATTTGCATATTTAATCTCAATCGTCAAATCTCCTCTCTCGATCCAACAGCCATGGAAGATTTCGTGGTACCTAGAAGCACAACGCTTAACCCCTTGACCCACCTACATGCATGATCATTCCTAACCGTAGATCCACCTTGGTTAATCTGATGGCCAAGGCACATATCTCACAGGTCTAAGGCACCGAACATTAGTGCGTGATGAGGGAGGTATTCCGCTCTGCCCCTTGGCCATGTGTAGCTTGATGAACGGAATCACTCCCATTTCAGAAAAACTACTTCTTGCTTAAAATGCATGCAATAAACCATATACCACCCAGAGAGCGATATTGCGTCCATTGATAGAGAACCAGGGGTATTAAGGCTGTTGAGGAAGCCCAGATTCTAGCCCCTCGCACTATTCCTTCTATGCCAACCATCCGGCCAACCATCCGATAAACAAAGTCTTCTGACCAGCTTTCATATGGAGCACCTGTATCTATAATTAGTTGGGATGGAGTGGCTGATAGTGACCTACATCTTGCAAAGACCAGACTGTGAGAAAAGCAACAAAACATAATGAATCCAAGTCATCTAGACCCTACCTCCATGGGTCTGTGACGAAACACCATCCTATCTTCATCTGCTTGGTCCTGACAGTATGCCTTTAATCTATTACGAGGCATCTCTTGCCACCCCATAGTGACCCTCCTCTCGGTACAGATCACTTCATGATTGGCCAGAATATCCGCCAATTTATTGGCTGTTCTTCGCACATGATTAAAACTTATTGTGCGAAGGCACTGGAGGTGAAGCTGAATCTGTTGATAAACTTGCATCAGCCTCGAGTGTTTAGAGACTTTTTCCAGCACCATGCCACAGCTAATTCTCTTGACCGAGTTAATAATTAACTCAGAATCAGTTCTGACAATCACATTTTGGCGGTTATGCTGCTTCATGAAATCTAAACATTGTTCCATAGCCATTAATTCCACCATATTGTTAGTGGCTCTTCATAAATGGCAATGGAGGATGAAAATAATGCTTCCATTTTCATCCCTTAACACCCCAGCAAAGCCAGCTGTACCCAGGTTGCCTTTTGAAGCTCCATCAATATTATATTTCAAAAAACCCTAAGGGAGAGGGTTCCAGAAATCCTGCTCATTATCTATTTTAATTACCTTCCTATCCAGGTCCTGAGGAACAAGCCCCTGCATACCAAACTGACGAAGAATCCGCAATTCAGCATTTGAAGGTGGGTTCTTTGGGGGATTCCACACTGTAGTGCTAAACGTCTCCTTTAGCTGATTTAAGATCTTCTCAAAAAGGCGTTGGGAGGGGCTTTTTTCATTCTTGAAAATTCTTTTGTTCCTTTCTTTCCAGAAATTCCATATAATGAAGCCTGGCATAAGAGCCCAAGCAGTGCCCGAAAATTCATAATCTAAAAAGTTACATCTCCAATTGCTTAGGGTATTGATAATACTCCCTTGGTCCCTGTTGGTCTGTTGGAAAATGGAAGAAAAAGTATCCCACAACCAAGAGGAGAAACTGCAATTATTGAGAAGGTGCTCCATTGTTTCCCCTTGGGCTTCACAGAGTTGGCATCTGGAAGGCCCTAGAACACCCCTCTTCTGTATGTTATCCCATGTCAAAATTTTCTTATGATGAACTAGCCACATGAAGAGTTTGGTCTTCATCCAGCCTTGATGCCTCCATAGGTTCTGCCAAATCCTATCTAGAACATGGGAGTCTAGCTCAAGGAGTATGTGATTTTCCTCCTTAAGATTAAAGGAACCCTCATTATTGTTGCCCCATCTAAGTTGGTTCTGTACTGATGTCACTAATATCTTCCTATGTTCCAACAATTTCATAAGTTGCTTTTCTTTTGCTTTCAAGGGGTTGTCATCCTTGTAATCAATGTTCCTCTAGGTTCTCCATTTTCCTGCACTGTTGGTGTGATCCCAAAAATATTTTACCTTAGATAACCCTTTGATTTTTGTCTCTTTCTTGAGAACCAAAAAGTCCTTTGTTAATAGTATATGTTCTTGTTACCATTTATCCTCCCAAAATAAAGCCATATTTCCTTCTCTGATTTCCTAGAAGCTATTTTTTTGTACTAATCCTCTGTTCGCCTAGGCCTTATTCCAGATGTGTGAGCCCTTTATACTTCTAGACATCCTCATGTGATCACTATTTTTCTAAGAGCTGGCGTATTTTTATTTCCAAATACTAACCCACTGAGCCATTGGGTCTTTTACCCAACGCCACCATAATTTTGCCCTTCAAACCTTTCTAAGAATCTCAGGATCATCCAATCCAAGATCCCCATGGTTTTTAGGTTTGCAGATTTTATCTCAGGCCACCAAGGCCCATTTCTTTCTTTCCTTCCCCTTACCCCAAAGAAAGTCTCTTTGTATGGATCTGAATTGTTGCAAGACTCCTTTTGGTGTTGGGAGTGCTGATAGCATGAAAACTGGGATTGATTGAAGAACAACCTTTGTGAGCACCAAATTACCAGCCAAGTTTAAAGATCTAATAGTCCATTTCTTGATTTTATCTTGCATCTTATTAATCACCGGCTTCCAAAGTGCTCTTGTGCAAAGGTTTAGCAGTTAGAGGAACTCCCAAATATTTTGAAGGGAGGATATCCCTTTGAGAGGCCAGAATCCTAGAGATATTCCTCTGAATAACAATATTAGTATTAAAGAAAAAATCTTAGATTTGGAGAGATTAACTTCCATACCTGTAGCCATGGCAAAGTCACTCGGGATTTGTTTATACACAAGAGCTTCTTTGACTGTGGGGATTCCCTATAGCATGGTATCATATACAAATCGTTGATGAGTCAAGGCCTGTCCATTGTCATAAATTTGGAGACCTTTAATCTTACCAACGTCTTTTACATGCTTGATAGACCGACCCAGTCCTTCCATCATGAGGATGAAGAGAAAGGGAGAGATTGGGTCTCCCTACCTGAGGCCTCTTGAAGGAATAAAAGTCTCTGAGCGAGAACCATTAACCAAAATTGAAAAGCTGGAAGAAGTTACAAGCACCATGACCCATCTAACCCAGTTATGATCAAACCCAAAAGCAATAAGAAATTTCCTGATATAGGTCCAATTCAACTTATCATAAGCTTTGGCTATGTCCAATTGCATGATCATTCTAGCCTTCCTATTGCTAGTCAATGAGTGCACCACCTCATGTGCTTGAATGATGTTATTGAGAATTTGTCTACCTTCCACATAACCAGATTGTTCCACAGAGACTAGTATAGGAAGAAGAGGTTTGAGTTTATTGGCCACAACTTTGGATATTATCTTGTATAACACATTGCACAAAGCTATGGGTCTAAACCTATTAGGAGTTTGAGCAATGTCCTGTTTAGGGATCAGGGAGATAAAGGAGGTATTGATCACCTTCAAAATAGTTCTATTCATCATGGAATCTTCCACTACATTCAGAATATCCTGTTTGACTATATTCCAGCAAACTTTAAATAAATCCACATTGAAACCATCAGGGTCTGGTGCTTTACCATTCTACATTTCTTTGAGGACCTCTCTAACCTCCTCTTTAGTCATTGGCCTATTAAGGTTGAAATTGTCCTCTCTAGAAACCAGCCTAGGTATATGTCTTGTTAAGTACCTGATGGAATGGTCTCTATCTGAAATGGTTTCCTTTGCTATACCTCGAAAGTGCTGAACTAACACATCTTCTATTTCTTCATGGGAATTGAGAAGATTCCCCCCCTCGTCCTTGATTTAAGAAATCTTGTTATGAGCTCTATTCGCCATGGTGGATCTAGGAAAAAACCTAGTGTTTCACTCTCCCTCTTTTAGCCATTGAACTCTAGATTTCTGTCTCCAAAATATTTCCTCTTGTTTACATAAATTCTCCCAGTCTTGATGATATCTGGTAACTTGATCACTTTTGACTTTATCAAAGCCATCCATGATAAGGGCTTGATTGAGTTCCTACATTTTACCTTCCACACATTTTTTTGCTTCAAAAATATTTCCATATTCATTCTTGTTCCAATATTTGAGCCTGAGCTTGATATGCTTTAGTCTTTTGTGAAGAAGGAACATTCTTATGCCATGAATATTCAAATCTTCTGACCACCAGTCAGCAATGTTGCTGATGAAATCTGGGTGGGAGAGCCAGATATTCTCAAATCTAAAAGGTCTATTCCTGGGGGTACCAATGCCCTGAACCTTTAGTTGAATTTGCTAGTGATCTGAGCCTCCAAAGGGGAGAACTCTCGCTATCATTTCCTTGTTAATGAGCATAAGGTCCTATGAGATTATGAATCTGTCTAATTTTGAGGCCACTTGAGACTCTCCTCCTCTTTTATTGTTCAAAGTAAAGAGACCATTACTCGTTACAATGTGCACTAGCTTCATATTATCTATAAAATTTTGAAATGCTAAAGAGTCTTTACTTAGAGTTCTAGTTCCCCCTTTTTTCTCCGAAAGTGATTGATCATGTTGGAATTCCCCCCTCCCCCCCATGATCCATGGTATTCCTGCATGTCTATCTCTGAGATCCACCATAGAATCTAGAAACCTAAGTTTATCATCCATTCTTTGGGGGCCATACACATTTGTGACCAGGAAGGTCTCCCTATCTCCCATAGGCTAAATGACCACTGATAAATAACCCCTAGATGCCTCAGCATCTATTATGTCAATTTTTTGGGGGTTCCATAGAATGAGTATGCCTCCTGCTGTATTCTCTTCTTTGACTTCTAGAAACCCAAATCGATTGAGCCATTTGCTATGTATTTCTTTTATTTTTTGAATGGAACATTTAGTTTCCTAAATGAAGATCACATCCGGAGTTTCTTGTTTCATTCTATTACTAAGTAATCTTTGTTTTCTTTTACTACTTAGCCCCCTGATATTCCAAGAAGTGAACTTCATTATTAAAGATTTGTAGAGGAGTAGTTGGTTAGGTCTTTCATCCTACCTGAATATATCATTAGCTTTCCACATTCCATCAATAACTTGTTCTGCATTTTCTTGCCTCATTTCTTTCGTGGGTTTCTAGGTGCTAATCGTGGTGTGGTTTTCATCCTTTTCACATCTTTGCTACCCTGTCGTTCATTGTTTTTTGTCTCTCCAGCCCTTTGGCCTAAATTTTCCATATAAACAGCTACTATACTCTCTTGAACTCCTCTGGAAGTAACGAGTCTACCCCTTCCATGGTTCCTTATTTCAAGAATCCTTCCATATCTAGATGTTCTTTATCAAGAATCGCCTGTAGTTCGTGGTCCTCCATTTCCACCTCACTCTCGGTCATTTCCTAGTCCATCTACGGTTCTACATCACTCATCATAGTTTCTTTCTGTTTATTAATATCCTGTGTTTGTTCACCATCTTCTTCCTTTTCCTCCTCCACTGGACTTCCTCCCTTTGCCTGATCTACTTTTGTTATCACTTCTCCTTCGAGTACTTGGAACCTATTCTGACTAGCATGTTTCCCTTCTATTTGATGTAGCTTTGGCCCCCTTTTACCTCCTTTTACTTTATGTACCACTTTGTGAAAGATTTCAGTATCTTTCATTGTGTTAGCTTTACTCTTGTTCTCTATTTTACTGAGAGGGCAGTCTCTAAATAGGTGCCCATGCTCATGGCATTTGCAACATTTGAATGGGATATGTTCATAATCTACTAGTTGCACCCATTCTTCATCAAAGGCCTCTAAGATTACCTCATACGGTAGAGCTCCAGAGAGATCCATCTCCACACATATTCTTGTAAAGGAAGTGTATTTTCCCCTTCTAGTGGCCTCAGAAGCTTTGACAAAACGTCCTAATTTATTTCCTATGGCAGATAATGATTCCGTTTGCCAGTAATCAAGAGGTAGAGAGTAGAGTCTTACCCAAACACTGAAGTAACAGTTTCATGCTTTATGACAAAATTCATAATCCATGGCCGCATACAGAGGCCTGCTGCTGCATAGAAGTAGGGCCCTCCTTCAAACACTCTATCCTTATCCTCAATATTTGTAAAGACCACAGTGAAGAATCCCTTTGACACAAGATGTAGGTTTATGCTTCCTTTTGGTTTCTAGTGGTATTTAATCCAAGTTTGTAATTATTTTTCAGTGGGCCATAATCCCATGAATTTACAAATGATTGCATATGTCTGCATGTGATCCCTGTGTGCCTGTAGAGTAGGATCATTTAAAACTACTCTGGGTGTGATCAGAGCTTTGGGTTTACATGGTCCCTTTTGTGCTTTGTATTGTGTTCTTTGTTCCTTGTCTTCTTCCTCATTTTCTTTTGTGCTATTATTCTCCTTTGATTTAATACCCTCTTGCTCCTCTTCACTATTACTTTTCCTTCCTTCTGAAGGACCTCTGTCATTTTCTAATGGTTTCTTACCCCTGCTGGCCAAAGCTTGCCTGTAGGAGGGAGTGGAAATCCCTCCTTTGTCTCCTTCCCTGGAGAACAACCCCTGCAAAGCCTATAACCCTAGCTATTCGCCCGCGACCATTGTAACCCTCTCAATTGAACCACAAAGAAGTCCAATATTTATGAATAAATTTTCCAATCTCATTTACCAATGATATTTTATTTTGTTTTCTTTAGCAAGTATCCCATATTCGAGTGTTTCCTTCCCAAGTACTTCCAACACCCTCTGCTTATTTAT
This sequence comes from Pinus taeda, assembly GCA_000404065.3. NCBI lineage: Eukaryota > Viridiplantae > Streptophyta > Pinopsida > Pinales > Pinaceae > Pinus > Pinus taeda. Next base: position 124,777 of record APFE030566941.1, on the reverse strand, counting down.
TAATTCAATTTATTTATTTACATAAACATATCAAGTTTTTTCATGGCCTTTGTCCACTATGCCTACTAGCACAATTTAAACTAAAAGAAAACCATTACATCAATGGAGGGGTATTACAAGAAACTAGAGGAGGAACTTCAACTCTCCAACCAACCATATGTTAAGTGCACTACAACCTTTATTTCAACTAACCATGCCTAAGCTAGATTCATATTCTAAGGAGTTGAGTGCTCAAGGGTATTCACACCAATAATCAGTTAAACATGTAATCGAGAGGAGGAGTCCACTTCTAGGTGGTTTACCAACTCCTCCCAAGTAGTAATGATCCAGGTGGATGTTGGTGGCCACCCACCTATCCCATTTGGACACCCACAATTGTCTCTTTCAGCATTTTCAGTTTCCTTAATTGTAGCACAACTTACTATTCTTAGCAGTTTTTCGGGTCCTGAATTTCCGGAGCCGTTTTGAGGCCCTAAACGACGTTTTTTGGGAATCCAGGGGCAACACAGGACCATGGACCAGTGTTGCCGTTCCAAAAATGATAGTTCTCGAATAGATCTTTCTAATGAGCTATTGTACGCGTCAAACGGAGATCGTATGCCAAAGTTACGACCCCGGGAAATTGATGTACCAATTTACCCAAAACGGGGCCCACAATTTGGCGTTTCATCTTCAAGGGTAGGTTTTGGATGTGAAGGGTTTTCCATTGTTTCTCAACAATAAATAGGCCTTCGAGCCTCATTGTAACACAGTTCGGAACAATTCAGAGACATGTAGCCGCACATCTCTTCTCAGAGATAAGCTACCATCATCCTAGCTGGTTTATTTCCAATTCTGGTTGTAA